>BMAO01021180.1:0-13614 GCA_019973975.1 Trichonephila clavata | reverse complement strand
ATTACTTATAGCACTGATATACTTTTTACCTGAAAGGAAATTTGTATATAATTATAAGGATCCGAAAACTTGAATTTTTTAAAGCTTAGCATTAGAATTGCAAAAACAATGAGAAAAGGAATAAAATTTAATGAGTGGTATTTACAAAACAAATAAGGAAATATCTTACCTTGTGTACTTTGAATCTATTTCAAAGAAAGAAAAATATATATGTATTAGAATTTTAATTTTAAGCAAGGTAAAAACACCCTAAAAATATCCTTTAATTAAAAATAATACTGAAAATTAAGCAATGCATTCAACTTAAAAAAGGAAAATATATATTCCTTCAAAATGCATGGTTAATTTCTTTATAATTTAATGCTTTTGTAAACATAGGTGATAATAAAATACCCCCTGCGTGTGTGAGTTGTGTAGTACTTTGCTTAGCAGATTACTTTACAGTTTTGGTTACATAATTATATGCTGAATTTAAAATATAAAAACTGTTAGAATCGTTTTATACATGCAATAACTGTTAATATAGTTTAAAGAAAAAACTAAAAAAAAAACACACACACACAGTATCATTTAAATGTAATGCACTGAAAATATTTTTAAAAAGAGTCAGAAGGAAATATGACTAAGCAAAATTTTATCAATAATTCAGATGAATATAAGCGGTCTTTTATATATAAGAGGGGGTTGATCAGAAAGAAAAGGTTACAAGCCACAGCATTTGAAAAACTACATATTGTGGAGAAATTTTGTTTCCCCAATGTGGAGACAAATGGCGCTATTTGTCATACAGCTGATTTGAGGGTTGGTAGTGGAAGTTCACAGACGGTTCAGGATGATTGAAGTGGCAAGACTCTTAGGAAATTGATCTCGTTTGGAAGTGCAAGCCGTGATTCGATTTTTATGGGCAAAGAATGTGTCCGCATCTGTGATGAGCAGACAACATGCAGCGAAATTGTGTCACTCTTTTCAATCAGAGGTGGACAAGATGTCGAAACCCCCATCATGAAAGGGAGCTGACGTCCAAGTTCTTCAACGACAGAAATTAACACGGTACGAATTGAAAAAATAATTCAAAATGATTGACGGGTTACTCTGCGTGAAATCTCGTCAGAGCTGGGACTGAGCTATGGTAGCGTGCAACATATCGTTTATGATGTGTGGATTAAGGGCAGGCGGTTATCGTTTATGATGTGCGGATAAAGGTTCATGATAAACCCTTATCCGCAGCACATTATGTGCTGCGATATTCCAAGACAGTGCTGTGAAAACAACCGCCGAGGCCTAACAACTGACATGGACCTGATTTCTCCCAAGAGGGGTTAAACAAGTTGGTCCTGCGTTCTGACAAATGCCTAAATAGACTTGGTGATTATGCCGAAATGTGATAGGCACGCATGCCTCTTAATTCCCTTTTGTATTTTCGGTCCTGTAATAATAAACATTTTTTATTCGACTTGTAACTTTTTTTTCTTGGGGGTGGGGGGATCAACCCTCGTATATATATAAGCGTAACGTACAATAATAGAATTAACCTCAAAGGTATGTGTTTTTTCCAATGGAGGTAAGTTAAAAATTCTACAAAATTTAATAACGTGTGGGACAATATTCAATCAATTTTTTAAAAAAAAAACAAAAATTAAATATGTACACAAATGTATGATTTTTTTTTTTTTGTATACATTAAGTTTTTTTAAATGATCCTCTTTTTTTTAGAATGACGATAATGGATCTTTATTTATTTTATAAAACACATCAAGTAGAAATCTAATTGGTACCTGCTCTTTCATAGCTCTTTAATAAAAAATAAAAACAAAAACAACTATCTATAATATTTCTGAATTCGCCTTTAACATCATTGCATTATAACCTCATCACCAACATTACAGGAGGAAGCGTTTTATATAAAAGAAAGAGTTTACCTTTTTCTTACGTTTAGTGAGAACAGGTCCTACTCGAAAATTTTGCAGTAAATAAACGAATTAAAAAATACTATTTCATCTTTTTCCTTTCCTCTGCAGTAAATAACGGTAGCTACTAGTAACAGCATGAAATTATGGATGCTAATGCATGCTTTGCCTTCTTACTATTAATTACGCTAAAAATGGATTTTGGATGAATATATATGTACAGTAGAACGTCGTTTATCCGAAGCGTCAAATATCCGAACCAAAGTCCGCATACGTTTTCGAACAGTGCAATGCTCAATAGTTGTTTCCTGTTAGGCCAAAAGTGACGAGAAAACACAAGGTGAGGGATATTTGGGGGGTTTCAGCTGTGTGTGATTTGATAAACAGCTGCTCGGAATAGTCAGTTGTTTCCAGGTGAGGGGGTGTATACGTGCTCTTTTGTTGAGTTTTGTTAATGTAGAAACCTGGATGGCATGCGATGCAAAAGACTGTGGATTTCAAATGCTAAATGATGACAAGATTGTGACTTTCCTGCAAGAAGGATCCGACCCTGTCGACGATGAAACGGATGAAGACGAGGACAACAACAACGGAAGTAGCAAATGCTGATGCATTTGCTGCGTTAGAGACAGCTATGGAGTGGTACGAACAACAATCAGAGTGCTGTTCTATTCAACTACTGCTGCTGAAGAGAATCAAAGTCCTTGCAGCGAAAAACGAAGGTGTGCAATGGTATAGCGAAAAATAAGTGATTATTTTCCACAATCAAGGTGAAATTGCGACATTTTGCACCTATTTTGCTTTTTCTTCAAGCACGTTTCCCGCATGTGATGATTTTCAATGTTTGTATAGTGTCCAGTATCATATACTACATGGATTGCATTCGGTTTTCGGTTATCCGAACGGTGTCCGGTCCTAATTAATGCGGATCAACGACGTTCTACTGTGTATGAATACAATAAATTTTTTAAAAGTGGTCAATTTACACCCTTACACATTGACTAAAAAAAAACCACAACTAATGGCTGACGAAGAAAACAAGTATAAAAAAAACTAATTTACATGATTAGACGAAAAATTGGCAATTCACTCTATGGACTTCAAACTGCAATATGTTTAATTACTCTAAGAAAAATTTTACAATGAACTATTTTAGCCGCAATTATTGAGAACAATTTTTAAAGTACTTCACACGCACTCAAATAAAGTATTAAAAACAAATTTTTCAATCGTATAATGTATTTGATGGGACTGCGGATTGATTTTTTACCATTGCAGACCTAGTATTACTTTTAGTGTGGCACCATATAGGTGTTACACCAATCACCACAAGTAATTTTGACGCCTAGTTTCCTCCCCAGAGGGAGGTATCTAAGCTCTGATGATGCAAAACCGTTCAAGGAATTTTAATTTTCCCGAGAGTGCTCAAGCCAAACAGACACTCAAAGTATCTTTTAAGTACCGTATTATCATACGCCATGGACGCTATCAATTTTTTGCATCATGAAAATCCCCTGACTTTGGCGAACAAGGCCAGCGCCAAACCAACTACGCCACCCAACCGGCAATATACTGATGTTTGTTACTGAGGAAGACAAATGAGAATTGCAACAGGTGTAAAATTGAAAAGTAATTAGTTGACCTATATTTTGAAGAGTTTCTCAACGGCTAAGAAGACATGAAAAATTAGAAAAAAATAAATAAAATACTTACAATCTTGTGTATTAGCACATTGAGTCTGCGATAGTATTTATCTGGCAAGCTAGTACCATCCCCGGCATAAGCATCAAAGGCCTCTTTGAATTGCTCGACGTCGGCATCTTCCGCTAGATTTATGTTGCCAAGAACTTTATAGAACACAAAAGAAATTCGTTCCAACTCATTATTGAACAAACCGATCTGTAAAAAAAGCAGGAGGAGTAAATTATAGTATAAAAAAACTAAAAAACACCCTTTTATAGTTAATCGAACTAAGTTGTCACTTAATCTTTTAGTCGCCGAATCTTTAATTAGTCGCCAGATGCGAGATTGGATCTGGAAACGCGAAATCGTTAATTCTGATGGCCTTATCAGGACAATGGAATAAAATTACTAAATTATTGTATTGTCATCGGTCCTGGACAAGTGAGCAAAATTTCGAATTAATCTGACCTTTTCAAGTGGGTAAAAAATATTGAGTTCAAAGATTCCGTTACATTCAAGGGATGCTTATAAAAGGGAGTTAAACAGGTTAGTCATTAGCATTTTTTTTAATTCACATGAGAACCAGAAATAAAAGGCTGAATATATTTTTTTGAAAAATAAAATTTAGTAGTTATGATCAGAGAGAGAGAAAGCTTTACTTATTTTTTAATTCTAACAAAATCCTCCTTGTGGAGGAAATCTTGATAAAAATTCCATTCATTAAAACTGGGGAAACAATTCTGAAAACACTCACTTCGTCTTCGATTTCTTGAGACAGAACAGGCGGAACGTTCAACAGCCATTCCTGGAAAGTTTTCTTGGTAGCTCGAATATCGTCGAACTGAGATTCGAGAAGATCTAATTGATCGACAAGAGCTCTGAAAACATATTCACAATTTTTATATTAAAAAACGGATTCATTTTTACTTTATAACTTTTATTGAATAATGTTTTTAAAAAATGAGTTTGTTTTTCTTTTTTGACAATACAATTCCCACCCCCAAAAAAAAAAAGATTAAATATTCTCTTTATAGCATTTTGGGTAAAAATTATTAAAGAACTTTTACTTATTTATGTTTTGGATTTATATACGTGACAAGAACAACAGACAACATTGTAAATTTGAACCATGCGAGGTTGTGTGAAAGGATCACGCCTGAGCTGCAATCCCACTCTCCCAACTTCCTGTCCGCGCCATCTGAGTTCTAGAGGTCATATCATCTGTGAAGCTGCAAAAAATGCAATAATACTTCCAGTAAATCAGCGTTTCTCAAACGGTGCGGTGGGCCCCTCTAAGGGAGCGTGATAACCCTACGTATGGGCACGAGCATATTGAAAAGTCAAAAATTGGTACGTACGTATTAACGCTACCTATTGGCGACATTATATGAAACGAAGCACATGGTTGCCAATTCAGAGCGTAAGCCACATAGGAAATCGGGGTTGCCAACCTGGCAAGTTATTAATAGAGTTGGCGATTGTTGCTATAATACGTAAGTTCCCTTATGTTTTTTCACAATCTATTGGTGACATTATATAAACGAAGCACATGGTTGCCAATTCAGAGAGTACGCAACATAGAAGATCCTGGTCGCCAACCTGGCAAGTTATTAATAGAGTTGGCGGTTGTTGCGATAATACGTAAGTTCCCTTATGTATTATTGAAACCCATTTTGGGGACATTATACGAAACGAAGCACATGATTGCCAATTCAGTGCATACAACGCGTGAGAAATTGGGTTTGCCAACTTGGCGAGTTACCTTGAACGTTGCCGATTGTTGCGATAATAAATACGTAAGTACCAAAAAATAAAAGATTTAAAATAAATATCAATTACTTAAAGGAAACAAAATACATTCTAACATGATAAGAAATAAAATACATATTCACGCTGATATAAGATACTTATAAATATATCAGTATTTCAAAAAGTATTTTATATAATTAATTTATCAATACTAAATTAAAAACAAGTTTATAGCGGGGCTTATCAAATACAAATTTATGTGCACAAAATTTAATACTTATCTTGATATTCTGTGTAGTTTGTAATTAAAGTCACATTGTAGCTTTAATGAAAATACATTATTAATGCATGCAAAAATATTTGTTGTATGAGGGGGCACGATGAAAATTAGGACTGAAGACTGGATCGCAAATATTGAAAGTTTGAGAAATTATGCAGTAAATGTGTACACTGTTGTTTGTAAAAAATGCAACACCATGAAGGAAAAATTAAATCAAGAAGAATTAAATGAACTTTTCAGAAAAGATCAATTTTAGGGTGTTAAATAAAATAGTGAAGTTTCAGAGCCACCGGGCATGCGTGGCGTGCGCAGAGCCCTCTGAACTGATACTGAAAGCGTTTAAAAAGAGGGCTGTAGCGAGACGCTGAAAATAGTTCGCGAATATTTGTTAGCGGCGAACGTTTAATGAGACCTAAGTATGCCTCCAAGACGAAATAAGGAGAATTTCCAACAATTTAAGGATTTTGAACGGGGGAGGATTATCGGCCTTCGAGGAGGAGAATTTTCCAATCGCGCAATAGGAGCTCGTGTGAGGCGGAACAGTTCCACAGTGATGCGAGTTTGGAAGCAGTGGACCAACGAGCACCGAACAACTCGAAAAACTGCCAGTGGATGACGCAAGGTGACGTCAGCGCACGGCGATCGACACCTGCTCCACATGACGGTGAATAACCGTACAGCTTCCTCCAGGCAGTTGACATCACTTTGGTCTACTGCTACAGGTGTACTAATGTCGGCTTCGTCAACTTGTCGACGTCTGTTGCACCGTGGATTGCGTGCAAGGGTGCCTTTGCACAGGATCCCCCTCACGACAAACCATCGACGGTTGCGTCTGCAATGGGCTCATGAGCACAGAGCCTGGCAAGCTGATTGGCACCAAGTTGTTTTTTCAGATGAATTACGCTTTAATTTGTGGGACCATGATGACCGCAATCGTGTTTGACGCTATGACGCTATGAACGCTGACTTCTAGAGTGCGTTATCGAACGACATAGTCACCTAACACCCAGAATTATGGTTTGGGGGCGATTTCGTATTATGGACTATCCAATTTGCTACGAATTGAGGGCCTCAATAGCATCAGATACGTTCGTCTATGAAGTGCTACAGCCTGAAGTCGTTCCCTTCCTTCAAGGCATCCCTGGAGCAAACTTTCAGCTGGATAATGCAGGCCTACTTGTTGCATAGACTGTTCGAGACTTCTGTTCAGGCCAACAGATGCAACATCTTCCTTGGCCTGCTTATTCGCCGGATATGTTGCCTATTGAACACGTGTGGAATTTGTTTGGTCTGAGTCTCGCTCGTGATCCGCGTCCTGCAGCTTCAAAAGACGAACTTTTGTTGCGCATACAAGCAATATAGAATATTCTTTCACAAGCAGACATTTAAAATCTCTTTGACTCCATGCCACGTCGTATAGCAGCACTTATTGCACCGCGTGGTGGCTGCACCAAATACTGATTTCGGACACTTAATATTGTTTTTGGCTTTGAAAATTTCGTCATTTATTTGTACTAATACGTCTGTGCTTTAAATTTCATTACATTCTTATGATTCCTTCTTGGTGTTGCATTTTTTACAAACAGCAGTTTATAAACGAGTTAATAATCTTAGTAATAAACTATATATGAAATTTATCTTCCAGGGTTTTCAGTAATTTCGGAAAGTTTTCACGAAAGTATTAGGAAGGTTATAATATTCTGAAAGGGGCTAAAATACATTTCTGTTAACAAGAATCTTAGAGCGTGTTGCATTACTAAGCAAAATCAAAGGTCGAAGTAAAAAGAGAAAACAACCATTTTTAAGATGACTGTTGCATCGCAACCACATAAAAAGCCTTTATTTATTCAACAGTTCAAATCCCCTGCATTTGAATAATGTTAGATTAAAATTTGTGTCCAGAAAATTGAGGAAAAAATATTAAAAATTTCAATTTTTGTAATCGAAAGAAAATTGTCTTCCATCGATGTTTCTTGATTGAATGATTTTTTGTCGTACTTTGAAACAACACTAGGGCTACTGACAATTATCTTTTTTAAACCAAACTCATGTGACTAGGACGACAACTGAGCTGGCACCTTTCTCTTCAAACATCCACACCACGCCAACGTGAGGACTTTTAGCCTCGACAATTTAACATATATTTGTTTTCCACACGATGTAACTTTTGTGGAATCAGGACTCACAGCAAAACGTCGGCCATGAATTTACGAACACAATCCCTCGGGTATTTATCGACGTTTCGTATATTTGAAATCCCATTCTTTTTAAATTATACAAATGTCTTTAAAATGGCGATTAACAATGATATATTTAAAATACCTTTTGATTGATTGTAAATAAAGGTTTTAATTATAACATTATCATTAAAATTTTCAAAACAAAGATAACAAGTTTTTCAATATTACTGTGACATCTATGAAATAAAATTGCCAACTAAAAAGATGGGTTCAAGGTCAGTTTTCGATGAGGTAGTTGATATATATTCCTTGGTATTTATTAATATGCCTTATTTGGATATTTATCATTGAAAAAGACGTATGTAGCGGATTTGAGGTAATCTTCTAATAAGGATATATATTAGAAGTGAAATATTCCAAAATGAAAGAATATTAAGATCATTGGTTGTTTTATTTAAAGAAATTTCTTTAAAATTTTTATATTTAAGAAGTAATGACATTGTGACGTCATCACAATAGAGGAGTCACTCCTATTCATTAGAGGCTCCACAGCTGGGGACCACGTGGCTTTGGCTGCATTGTGCTGGGCCGAACAGCTGGACTGTCGGCGACGGTGTGACTAGCAAACACTATGAGCTGGGCATCACTTCATTATTTTCCATTCATAGGCAGTGATTGTCCGTCTTGAAAGGCTGGCGCCTCCGCAGAAGGCGGCGAGATGTTTGAAGTGCCAGATGTCAGCCAAGCCCTTGTCACCGGGGACCTTTGAGAGGGACCGGGACTTTTGTTATCTCTGCACGAATGGATAACGTGCAAGACCGTTGGTGCCGGGTGCAAAACCTTGAGGCCGGCCAATGGGGGTTGATGAGGGGCGTGGAGTGGACCCGCCCCTAGAGTTTAAAAGAGTGGACCCAAGAAGAAGAAGAAAAGAGAGGAATCCAGATAGACTCCCACGAGAGATGCGAGAAAGAGAATCCTGCTGACGAAGGAAGGAGTGCGGAGGCTCCCAACAAACTCCGACGATTGACCTGCGAGACGTAATCGACGGATATAGGAAGCAAGCGCGAGGCGTGAGCCTCCGGATCTAATCACGACGATAGTTTCCCGAGATAGAACCCGATGGACTAGCGAGATTGACTCCTGAAGCGGCTAAAAGAAGAAGCGAGGAGTGGACACCTATGCAATAGACTGCCTAAATTAGAACTCACACCAATGCTAAATAGAACTGGCTAAATGGATCTAACCCTTGTAACCGAATTCTTTTTCTCTTCATATTGATCTTTTAATACTAAAAAGTAAATGAATCAATTTTAGAACACCATAAAAGTTTCTTTTTATGATTAGCGTGGCGTCACAATGCGCTACCAAGTTCGACGACGCTACAACATATTATTTATGTTACTTTAAATTAAAAATTAATGAATTTGACTTTTTTTTCTAAAATTTTAAATCACATTAAATACTTTACGAGACATGTGTATTTAAAACTCTTGAATGAGCTCAGTTACTGAGACACATACACATATAAGCTGGTACGAAAATATCAAAACAACCTTTCAATGAGCCCACATCAAGGTACGTTGAACTTTACTTCGCTATCAAAAGGAATAAAGTAATAAAGGAATTGTTAATATCTTTACTATAGTGCATTTTATAACCAGCAACTTACGAGGGGTGATAAAAAAAAAAGGTTACAAGTCGAATAAAGGAATGTTTATTAACAATAGACAGAAAATACAAAAAGGAATTAAGATGCATACGTGCCTATCACATTTTGACATAATCTCCAAGTCTATTTAGGCATTGAAAGAACGCATGGTAAATCAGATCCGTGCCTATTGAGCCAGATCTCGGCGGATGTTTTCACAGCACTGTCTTGGAATATCGCAGCACATCAGAAACGTATGCTTCATGCTATCATAGCTCAGTCCCAGCTCTGACGAAATTTCACGCAGAGACCCGTCGATCATTTTGGATCAGTCCTCCAATTCGTGCGGTGTTGATTTCTTTCGTTGAAGAACATGGTCGGCCGCTCCCTGTCGTATTGCAGTTTTCGACCTCCTGTCTGCCAGATTGAAAAAAGTGATACCATTTCGTTTTGTGTTGTCTGCTCATTATTCTTTGCCTACAAATTCTTTGCCCATAAAAATCGAATCACGGCTCGCACTTCAAAACGAGACCAATTTCCTTAGCTCTTGCCATTTCAATTGTCCTGATAGGTCTAGGAACTTTCACTAACTACCCGCAATTCAGCTGTATGACAAGTCGCGCCATTTATCACCACATTGGGGAAGCAAAATTTCTCCACAATAAGTAGTTTCCAAATGCTGCGGTTTGTAACCATTTTTACTGATCATCCCTCGTATTTAAGATGTTATGGTAAACAATTTACATGTAACCCCTATAGAGCATGGCACTTCCGTAACACCGATTCACTGTAACACTATTACATAATTGGGAACACCTCCGTATATTTTATGGCCCGCATTCACTCAAATACGGTTCAAATATTGGGTAAAAAAAACCCATACAACAGGAAATGTAAAGAAAACTCTTTAATAGCGAACTTTCTCTAGATTGAAATTTGAAAAATCCCAGTACAAAACAGACCAATAAACGTGATAAAGCTTTTAAGTACGAAAGATACCTTCGAAAGCTTAAGTATGCTTTAAAACTAATTACGTCCCTCTTTTAGCTACGTAGTTTTAAAAAAAATTTACGTTAGTAGTACTCAAACTTTTAAAAGAATAATAATTATGTTTTTATTTCTAAGAATAAATGTGCAACCCTGTACTGTCTGGCGAACATAAAAAAAAATTTTTAAAAGATAAATAGAGAAGGACGGCTAATAATCCTCATTAGTGGCAAAGAATACATTTATTAATTCATATTCATATGTGTCACTTCTTAAGAAAATTTTAATATATATATACAGGGTTGGCAAAAAAGAAATAAGTTGCTCACTTCAGAGGGATCTAGAATCCGTCCTATTGGTCCAAATGAATTAAAATTTTAACTACAGATCATTCAAATTATGCGCTTAACATTTATTAAATAAGAAAAAAAATAGTACAAATGTTTGCCGGGAGGTGGCGCCGCAATAACTACTTAACTACAGATAATTCAAATTATGCGCTTAACATTCATTAAATAAAAAATAGTATAAATGTTTGCTGGTAGGTGGCGCTGCAATACACATAGCCTTATTTAATATGTTTTAAAAATATGCGTCAAAAATATGAAGCAACATTAATTAAACAAAAATATAAAGTAACATTGAGATTGCCGTGTAAATTATTTGCTAAAACAATATTTCACAGATGCACGGGTGATCAGCCGTCATTTATTAGCAACATGGCCTCCCCGTTCACCCCTGCGACTTTTGGGTGAAGGGTTATCTAAAGGACAATACCTACCGTCAAAGGCCATCAACTCTGCCAGATCTGAAGGACAGCATTTGGTGTCATGTTTTAGATATTCCAGCAGATTTACTCCGGGCCAACTGTTGAAAATATGATTCTGTGTTTGCAGCACTTGTTGAACATGAAGGGTACCATATTGAGCAGTTTTCTTAATATTACTTTATATTTTTGACGCATATTTTTAAAATATTAAATTAGGCTATGTGTATTATAGCGCCACCTACTGGTGAAAATTTGTGCTAATTTTTTTTTTATTTAACAAATCTTAAGCGCATCATTTGAATTACCTGTGGTTTAAATTCTATGTCATTTGGACCAATAGTACGGATTCTAGAGCCTTCTGAAGCGGGCAACTTATTTCTTGTTAACCCTGTATATATAAAGATATTTATTTTAATTATGAAAATAAATAAGAGCACATTTCGTACTATATTTTTGTCTCGTATAGCACGAATGTGCATAATTCGGTAATCTCTTGGAACATAACTTCCGTGTTAAACAAGGATTGCCCATATAATTATTGCTCTTACATCGTCATTAATAAAAAAAACGAAACAAAGAACATAATTATAACTTCGTACTTGCTTTCCAAAAACCTCGGTACATCAGCATCAAGAGCGGACAAAGGGAAAAGTTCCATGTTCAAAGGTACTCCGATACCATTGTTAACCAACTGTGTCTGAGTAGGGAAGTCTTCTACGAGTTCCATGAGGGATTCCATCGTGTTGGGAACGCCCTTGAGAGGAACTGTGGCGTAATAATTGATTTCTAAATTGGACAAATCTTTAAGATCTTCTTGAAGGCGAGAAAAGTTTCCTGTCGAAAGTACAAAAAATATTAATAAATAAAAGCTATATTAAAATTTCCTCTTCGAGAGCGGAAGAGGACTCTATTCAAAATTCTGGTGTGTCAATATATACAGATAATTATCAAAATAATGGAAGCACCTTAGATTAATAAAGAATCCTTTATTAATATGGTGTAAGACCACCTGTGGTATGTAATGTAACTTGGATTTGCCTTGGAATCAATTCACACAGAAGTTGAACCGTGTTTAGAGGAATATTGTATCATTCTTTATTGAGATGTTATGAAAGAGTTTCGGAGAGATGACGAGTAGGATATCGATTCTAAATTGAACGCTCAAAAACAGAACATAATGGTTCGATTATATTGATTTCGGATGACTGTCTGGGCCTTGTGGTAGATATTTAACTTCATGCTGGTGTTCATACGAAGGCTGTTCAGAAAGTATCGATACTGAATTTATTCTATTTATTCCAGAAAACCCCTAGCGGAGGGACTGTGTGCATCATGCGCGTGCATATTTCACCTTGTCTCACAAAATTCGGCAGGTCTGTACAGCGCGCCGTTCAGTCACACTGACTTCTTTCACGTGGAGTGTTTGCGTGCGTTCGTCGAAAAAAGAAAAAGTGTGAAAACACTGATCAGCGAATCTGTATCAAGTTTTGCTTTAAGCTCGGTAAAACGGGTACCGAAACCTACGAGATGAGTAAAACAGCATTTGGAGATGAGTTGTGCTCGGGTTTTCGAGTGGTTCCGACGATTCAAGGAGAATCGTCAATCAGTGAACAGTGATCCCCGTTCTGGACGCCCATCCACCTCTCGCATTGAGGACAAGATTGCACAAGTGAAGGCTGTGGTGCACTCTGATAGTCGTTTAACAGTCCGAGAATTGCACAGGAGTGTACATTTCCGTAGGATCATGTGATGAAATTTTGAGAAAGGACTTGAACATGCGCCGAGTGTCTGCAAAGTTTGTGCCGCGTCTCCTCACTGAGGATAAGCAATTCCAACGACTGGCAACATCTCCTGATTTTTCCTCTTTCCAAGATCAAGAACACCTTAAAAGGACACCGGTTTCAGGACATTGAAACCATAAAACAGAATTCGACACAGCAGCTTCAGGCCATCCCAAAGTCTGAGTTCCAGAAATGTTTCGAGGACTGGAAACATCGTTGGGCCAAGTGTGTTACTGCCAATGGAGCATATTTCGAAGGAGATTGACTCAAAACCTGTTTATGTATGTATGTTTTTGCATAATAAATTCAGTCTCGATACTTTTTGAACAGCCCTCGTATAACCATAATTGGACGTCCCGATGCATGAATCATCATGAAAATTTCATCTCCTGCAGAAAACAAAGCGTACATCAAAGAATGAACTGGTCAGCTAAAATTTTTCTATACTTCTCCCCAGTAATCCTTTCTTTTATGTTTACGATTGGTCCTTGGCGAGGTCTTGGATGTCTGTGAAGCTGCAATGGAATTACTAGTTAATGGCCTAGCTCCTGCAAAAGTTGTCTTCTTCTTAGACTCCCAAGCTGCAATTTTAGCTCTAAGCATAAATAGACCAACTGACTGCCTTAACAT
>BMAO01021179.1:0-24029 GCA_019973975.1 Trichonephila clavata | reverse complement strand
AAAAAGCGCTCTCAAGAATTGCTCATGGTATTTTGTAAAAATTAATAGTTGATATATGTTTTTGTAATATAAACTCATATATCTTTTAAAATTTTCGAAATTTTTTATTCTGCGTTGTATTTTTTCATGATTTTTAAATAAAGGAATATATTCACATTACTTTTGACTTTCCAATAAACTTATTATTCTTTGAACGTTTTTGTAACTTTTCTTCGGAATTGAAAACAAATATCAATATTATGTGACACCTATTTATATTTTCAAAATCACAGTTTTTAAGTATTGCTCGTGGCCTCAGATACATTTTATATCATCCACTGAGTCAACAAACTGAAGTAATTAATCATCATTGGCCAAAGCAACACAAGATTCAATCTCATAGCCATTCGCATAAATGGTTGTTGTTTTACCTCTCAGCTACCGAGCTACACAAACGTATATCTTATATTGTTACATTTTGTCAAATATCCAAATGCAACCAAATATGCAACCGAACTATAGCCATTTAAATCTTTATTTTTATTTGACTGCAGTGGCTTTCCTTCAAAGTCAAGTTTTGTTTACCAAGGTGGATCTTACAAAGGATTGAGCACTTTGCGTCAGTCAGGCTTTCAGAGTCCAGAGATGCGGAGTAGTATGTTAATCCGCTGCTCGAATGTGAAATTAGTGGTTAAAAGATCAACAACTTAAAAGAAGACATAGGTTATATATCAATTAACTCAATGAGAACTCGACATAAACTCTTTTCCACAAATATCAAGAGCGAGACTCTCATTAACTTTTTTTATTTTTATTTCAATTTTCCATTGTCAAAATTTTCAAAATAAGCTTACTTTAACAATTTAGATTTATCATTTAAGTCATTCTAAATAGTATATACGAGTAACATAACATAATAATAATAGTTTTAAAAAGGCTTATAGGAGCGTAGTGAAAAAAAAGTATAAGAAACACTACTCTAGACGAAAGGAAGGCCTACTAGCTAATTTTATTATAAATATGGGAAATATTTAAAAATCAGAAACTAAAAGGGAGATGTATCTTTTTTAAAAAAATTCCCATAAAAGCGGAACAACAGGTTTTGGGATTTATAGTAGGCTACGCTCGAGTCCACTTAAAACACTGAAACAATAACAAATACAAATCCTATAAAAACGCAGTTTCCGGAAGAAGATATTCTTTTTTATTTCAATAATTAAATGAGATAAAAACATGAAAATTAATAATAATTCTTTTTTACTTTTTTGGTAAAACATAAAATTTAATTAATTTTCATAAATTTATTAATTATAATATCTTAGCAAAATTATACCCCTATACTTTTAATACAGACCATAGTGCAATTCTCGAAAAAAATATCCGTAGAAAAATTTTTTTTTTTTGCCGCATTGAAAATAAAATGTAACCAGTTTACAGAAAATTAAAATTTATAAAACGTTTAAAAAATTTACATTCATCGAAGTAGAAATCCATAAATTACCTAGTCGCAGTTAATTTCCTCAAACATTGTAGAATTGCTGTAGCTTTATGCTGCTCGGCACGTTTGAAGAGCAGATATATTACAAATATAATAAAATAAAACCATTCATTCCGTTCTACATAAATTTTTCTACTAAATGCACTTATATTCAAATATTTAATATATAAAAATTAAATTTATGAAAAAGAATAAATAAAATAGTTAACCAAAATATGTCCATTCACTTCGATCTTTATTAGATTTTGTAAGAAATTAAATGTACAATAATTTTCCATATGTATGCATATCTTTAAAAAAGCTTCAGTAATAATGAAACATATGTATTATGCTAATTTAATATTTGATATTACGTCATAAGCTCCAACAGTATATGTTGCGTGCTTGTGCAGTGTTATAACCATGGTGAAGGCATAAGTAAAATAATCAATATGCCCAGATCTAAGATAAAAATCAGGGATTCAAACCGTAATTTCTTCTTTTCGGAAATTTTTAGAGACAATTTATAAGCCCCTTGCACCCCAAATTATTACACGTGGGCTTACATAAGTAAGCTTGTAGCACTAATCAAAAAGGAAAGATGTTAACTTATAAAATATAGCTAACTTGGTTACAGTAGCAAAATGACTGAAAATCTATCCAACCGAAATAAATCAATATTTTTTTTCGATTTAGTTTTGGTTTTTGTTTCTACCAAAATAACGGTTTTTTTCCAGTTCAGTTGTGGTTTAAAAAAACCTTGATCTAAACAGCTGATTTTAGATTATAAACTCTTATTTATGATTTACTGAACAGGATAAAAGATAAATGCCACTAATAACTAAAACGAAAAAAGTACACTAAATCACAAAGATAACTAGACCTCATGATGCATATTTCGAAATATTGAAATCCCTTCGATGATAAAAGTTTATAAGTTCAATTTAAGTGCCAGTACTATATGTTCGTAAACCTGTAACATAGTGGTTTGAAGTCGAACATGGAATGCAAAGGTTCAGAGTTCGAAACACTGGTTTATTTTGGTCTGAGATGAAGCAAATCATGGGAACAATTTGACTCTGTTGGTGAGAAAACTAAATATCTGAGGCCATATCAATCTGTACAGTACATGCGTCATCTTTTTTCAAAAAAAAAACATTTCTTTTTTTTTTATTTAAGAAATTTTCAAATGAAGAGATATCTATATAACAGTTAAAAAAATTAACTTGAAGGAAAAATGTAAGTAAAACTTCTTTTTGTAAAATTTAAATTTTATTCTATTATGAAAAAATATAGTCAAAGATAGAATTAACAGAGAAAAAAAAATGGAATTTAAGCTTTTGCTATATAGAGAAATAATTCATGAAATAAACTCACAGGAATTTTTTTAGTCTTTATATTCTAAAAACTTTTCATAAAACTAAAAAAAAAAAAGCATGGGAAAGAAAAATGAAACTGAAATAAAAATTTCGAAGCTTTAATTATATTATTAACAAAACAATGGGCCATTTTTTTTGTAGTTTTATATTGTTTTCAATTCTTCTCAAGTGAAAGAAATTAAGAGGCAAATAATTCATTTATTATTATTTCTTTAATCTCTACTTCTTTGATGTCGTTACTGAATGTCCAAGACTGACTGTATGAAATGTAAACAAAAGGATCTCTTCCATTAAAAAATTGCAGGCAAAGATAACGGCAAATAAAAAATTAATTTTCGGACTTATTTTTAAAATGTCTACCTTAATGAGGAAAATAGAAACATTAAAAATTCTGTTAATATAGAAGAAATTTAATTAAAATATTTTATAAAAAGTAAAAAAATTTCTTGGTAAACAATTTTTCAGAAACAAATTTCAATTATTTATATTCTAAAGACTAACTAAAATGTGTAATAACCAAGTAAAAAATTTATTTCTGAAAAATATAAAAATTGCCATAAAGAAGTGTTTAAATTTTAAAAAAAAATCAGTGAGGTCGACAGTGAACTGTGGAACGAGATGATGATTGTAATTGATAATGTCTTCATTGTGATAATGTTACAAATTAATTGGAGCAAATAATTGATATATTTTCGGCTTTATCTTTTAAAGGTAAACAAGTGATATAGGTTTAGAGTTCGATTCTGCCATTGCTTTGATCGGATAGGTAATACATTTGGTTGTGATGTTTGAATAGGGGGATGGCGTCAAATAATATCTTAAGCACCAAGCGTTGCTAGCCTTGCCCGTTTGGACGAATACGAATAAAATTAATGTTAATACATTTGTTAAAATTCTAAAGACATTATATAATCAATTTTTCTGGGAAATAAAAAGTAAAGAATTTTCCTAATTTTGATACAAGTCAGTAATAAACCTATTAAAAAATAAGCGAAAAAGTATATTCATTTAAAAAATCGGAAAATTCTTAACTGATTTTTTTTTCCAACTTGTTTCTCTTTTATGACTATAAAATAATTGAAAGATGCTACTGATGAGAAATAATCGATTCTTGTTAAAGTTCTCGCAAACATAAAAAAATAATTGTTTCGATATGAATCGAAATTTTAATTTATTTTTTATAAAAAATGCGCAAAAAAAGGTCTCATACATATTTAGGATAAAACCATTGTAGATATAGATCTATTTTATTTTACAAGTTTAGAATTTATTACGGAGCAAAAAATGGTTCAATTTGTGGTATTTTATACAATTTCTTTAAAGTAGAGAAATAATAAAAAATGCATTATTCACACATTGCAGTAACTTTTTTACTTTTTTTGTGTAATATATCTAAATACATAAAGTTCTTTGATGCATGGAAATTCATGTAGTAATCTATTATATTTTAAGAATAATTTTCTTTTTTACGTACTTAAATAATATTTGATCTTGTATTAATTCATTGTTCAAGTTTTACAGATGGCTGCATTATGAATAACGGATGCATGTAAAATAACATAGTAAAATTCAACACTATTCAGAAAAATATTTATTCAGATTTTATATGAAAAATGAGAAGGAAAAAATTCTTATTGTTAAATGGAATAAATTATTAAGTTAGTTTATATTTTTATGCACATTAATGGTATGTTGTAAGTAATAATTTGACTCTCTATATCTTACCCCTTGAAATGTCATAATAATTTAAATAAATTACCAGATAATAATTTTAGAAATATAAAAATTATATAGCAATCTTTGAAGTATTATGCAACGAATTAAGGCGTGACCCTCTAGGCGCAGAAAAGGGCATTTGGTCCCAAGAGTTCAGCAACACTGTTTTTTAACGTTGAATAACATTTTTTTTTACTCGAGGGGGGAGGGGGGTTAGGGTTTGAAAATTGCAAATTCCTACAGCAAAACGCTCTAAAGAGTTGAGGTCTGAAGATCTGGTTAGCCTATCAATTCTGTAAATATCCTCATTTTCCAGAAATTTATCGACAAGATGAAATAAATCTATGTGGCCTAATTTTGTAATCCGTTAAAAGGAAACATAGACCAAATGCACCCTTGAAAAAAAAAACAGAAGCATCGCATACCTCATCCCAATACCGCACAGTAGTCATAGTGTCTTTTCCAAACACATAGAATTTTTCAGGTCAAAGTGGTGCCTGCCCAGACCATCAAGCCTGCGCTCCCTTAATGATTGATTTCCAGGATATGATAGTGTGGGTGGGTGGTGGGCTGACTCTAACTATAAGAAATTACGATGGAAATAACTAGTTAGGATGAATTGGGACTCTTCATTTAAGAAAGGAACAATCGCACAATGTGCGTGATGTATGCTTCAATCTTTATGGTATCTGCAGCCCTTTAAGTGGACACTACTGTTCGCAGAACTGGGAGGGACATGAACAACAAGCCTTTATGCAAACTCTCTTTCTTGAAGTCTTCTAGAAATAATTTTTCTTGAATCTCTTCCCTGTGGCCGCATATAAAGCTGAGGGGGAAGGAGCTGAGAATTTACAGCATCCATGTTTCGCGTCTCTATAACAGACAAATGGTGATCTTCTCTGTTCATCGTGGCTCTTGGACAATCTTTTCCATGCTTTCTAACGATGGATCATATATTCTCTGAAACTTTTTCCATAAGTAAACTACGACACAGAGAGCAAAACTGAATTCTCTGCAAATGTGGATTGTACTATTCTACCCACTATTCTACATTCCCTTCCATCTAAACCAGGGGTAGTAGCCAACCTTTTTCGTAAAAGCACCACTATCTGATAATAAATCATTATGCGGGCCACTGCTAACTTTTCACCAAACTGAAATATATATAAAAAGGTGAAAAAAATTTACTTATTGGCTTATAAGATTTTTACGCACATACATACACACACACACTCACACACATATAGCATATTTTTTTAATACAAATCTAATCAAGCTGTGAAAATTTTAAAAAAAATATATGTATATAATAAATATTTAGATTTTATTGTAAAACAAACTTTTTACTTTATTTTCACTAAAGCATTTTTGGTATAAAATAACAATGAGTAACTTTAAATATTTGATTCTAATTTATAACTAAACACTCAGTAGTTGCGCAATGTGACTTTTGAATTTGCAGTTTTTTTCCCCCCATGTCATCTATATTAGGATTGGGTCTTGAACATGCGAACAAATTTAAATTGTTTCAGGCGTATATCAGTTGAGCGATATTATGATTTTATTGTGTTCGCAATGGAATAAATTTGTTCACCAACATATGTTGATACAGAACTTCAACCTCTGTCAGCCAAATCATGGGAAATTGTCTGTCGGCTTAAATTTCCAAAATTCAACATAAATTGTATCACTTGGGTTGAAATAAATTCCTTAGATTTTTTTAGTTTAGTATTTTATTGTATATCAAGAATTTTAATTCTTATTTAAAATGTGTAACAGTTACCGTCATGTAGAAAAATAGAAAAAGCATTAAAAACATCAGAATATTTATATCATCTTGAAAATCATTCAACCTAGCACAGAAGGAATACTTCAAAATAAATATGAAATTTTTAAATCTATTATGTCTATGAGCATTATTAACTTTGGTGCATGGTTCCTGCATAAATGTGAAATGTGTAAATCTTTTTATCCCTCAAAATTGAGATAAAATATTCAAAAGTTTGCTTACAACAGATACATGGCCCACTAGGAAAGGAAAAGTACAATCTCTTCACTGTAATCTTAAATTAAATTTATTTAAATAATCCATAAAAACGGTAAATGTGGCTTAAGTTCACAATAAGCCTTCTTTTCTGAGTAGCAAAGACTCAATTGGGAACTTCATTGGTTTCTTCCAGGTATTTTAAGATCCGCTCACTCAAATTCCGAAATCTCGCAAGTGCACTTCCTTTGGAATGCCAGCGCACACAACAATGAAAAAGAATATGATTATCTTCTATTGTAATTCAATTAATTGCATTTAAAATAAATTTTCAAGGGTTTTTGTCTCAGATAAATGCATTTTAATAAAATTGTAAAAAAACTATAATTTTTTATTATATTTTCACAAATTGTTCAATAAATCTCCACGTAGCACTATTACAACACCGCCGTGCCATACTGTGCAGCGCGAGCCGCGAGTACGCAACTCTTGGTTTTAACATTGGAATTTTTTCATTTTTACTGTTTGACTTTTATTTTAACCGAATGCTGCCAAAGACACCAAACAATTCGGTGAGGTGCACTGGCGAACGAAATGTTTAATTTTTGCAAGCGTGTGTATTAATCCTGTTAATCCATAGCTCTGCTGACCCCCCAAGGATAAATTATATATTCTATACAAAAGACAAGCATCTTTGTTTCGTAGGAGATTTTTTAAAAATTTCGTTTAATTATTTTCATGAAATTCGACAAAATATGTGAATTCTCTTAGGGGGATATAGTATGATTTATTTCAGAAAAATACTCAAAAATCAAATGTAATATTTTAGACTAAATTACCTTTTACATATACTTACCTATTATCTTATAAAATTGGAGAGCTACTTGTTTAAGACATGCAAATTTAGGATAATTTTCTCATTCGGTTTCATTCACATCTCAATAGCAAATGAAAAGAACCAACTGGTTTATTTCAAATTAATACAAAATATACATTGGCTTTTTTAAAAATGCTAATGGTTGTTTCTATAGTGCCAATTGCGTAAATGTTTTTGTAGCTTTGCTAATAATACATGAAACGAAAGAGGTAGTATGCATTTTTTAATCAAAGCTACACTTATATTTTCAAAAAAAGATGAAATTTAAATTTATACATTTTTTTAAGGATTTCTCAATAAACATTTATAAAAAATGTGTTGTACAAATATCAGCAATGTTATCACAAAACCAAAACCATCTTTTGTTGTACATAGTTTGGCGTACTTATAAATCAAATTTCATTTGTGTACGTAATTTGTTGTAGGAGGAGTAGCAATAATCACTTCATAAATTTTATTTTTGTTCCGTAAAAAATTAAATATTTAGAATTTTATAAAAAAATTTAAGCTCAAAATCTTTCACATAATAATAGACATAGATGGCATCCAAAGTAATTTTAAAAAATCATTAAATTAAAAATTTTTGTGTAAATCGTACAATGCCCTTTTAATTTAAAAACCAGAATAACTTTTTTACAATAAAAAGAAAATATTTTTAGTTAGATACAAGATCAAACGAACGAACGGTAAACGTAAACATGTAGCTCAGTGGTTTGATGTTGAATCTTGAATTGAAAGATTCCGAGTTCAATCGTCGTTTTACTGCAACCAGCGATGAAATGTGATACATCACTATTTTTCGACTTAGTGGATGACGAAATTGAATATTGGATGCTGTGTTAAGACGTACATGGCGTATCATTTTTACGAAAAGAAATACAAAAGCAATGTTTCTAAGCGATTTCAAATTTCCGAATAAAGACACCTGTGAGTAAAAAAAAATAATTTTTTTCTGAAAAACTTAAGTAATACACACTTTTATAAGAACTTTAATATTTTTTTCTCTCTTTTCTATCAAAAACAAAAATAATTACAAATTTTCAATCATGAAGTAAAAAAAGAAATTTATTTTTATCTTAAAAGTAGAAAAAAAAATTCCTGGAAAATTTTAATTTAAAATAAATTATATTTATTCTCTAAAGACTTTTCCCTTCACTCGATAAATAGAAATAGGTAGAGGTTGTTAAGTAATACGAATCCGTTCAGTTTGCGTAATTTACGTAGTTTTCTCTCTCTTTCATTCTACTTATTTTAAAGTAGTCATTACGTATGTAAAATTTCGTTTCATTTTGACGACTTCTTCTTGTTGCGCTAATTTTTTTGTCCATCAGTGTATATGTCTTAAGAATTCCTGTTAAACGAAAACCTTAGTTACCCTTCTACTAAAAATGTCCGTTTTTACCCTTCCTAAAATTTTAATATTAGAGCTGTATGGTACCCTAAAATTCATTTAACGGTTAAAAACTTTTTATTTTCTTATTTGATACCCCAAACCTTTATAAATATGCCTGCAAAATTTCAAAGCTTTACCTGCATTTTTCATTAAGTAATGGAGCAATGTTTGATACTAAACAGCATCCACCACTCCTACATTTCAGATTATCTGCTAGAAAAGAGCCTGATAAAAAATGAATTAATTATTTTTCTAATGCGCGTCAATGGGATTGACATTATATATGCAGTAATAAATCATTTTAAGAAAGAATTGTGCAATTCATGCAAAAA
Source organism: Trichonephila clavata (assembly GCA_019973975.1). Taxonomy (NCBI): domain Eukaryota; kingdom Metazoa; phylum Arthropoda; class Arachnida; order Araneae; family Nephilidae; genus Trichonephila; species Trichonephila clavata. Next base: position 14,892 of record BMAO01021179.1, on the reverse strand, counting down.
TTCCAGTTTGTGAATTATTTACAGAAGATCAAATGGATTTGGTCAAGAATTAAAAGGTGTCCGTGCTTTTTATGATATTATTATGAATGAAATTAAATCTTGAAAACGGATTCTCCCAAAGCACAAATACTAAATCTTATTTTGATAAGTCAGATAATTAAAAATCTAATTCGCAAGAATAGAAAAACTCTCCAATTTTTATATATTTGTTTTTGTGATATATATATATCCCATGTGTGCGAGATTCAACACTTTTACTATTAAAATAATTTAAGGTATTTATTTAAACAAATGCACATATGCAGTTCTTAGATTTTGATGTATTTTACCTATAAATTGTTATTTGATTTTGCTTTTATTCGTATTAAGAAATGTATTACATTTCGTGCACAATTTTGTATTCTAAAATCCTATGGAATTCACTAGTAATTATTGAGTTTATTCAAAATGTAGTATTAATAAATTAGGTATCAAATACATTTTGCAATTCTGATTCATTTATAAGTTCATTATAAAAGTGTATTTTAATTCTTTTTAAGTCGGAATATATATAGCTTTAATTGTTTTCCTTTCAGTAAATTAACACTTTTTTAAATGTTACTTTATTTTTGAGTATTCGATGCGACAGCGCCCCCCCCCCCCACGTAGAGTTAAATTGTCCTCCTATGGAAGTGAGCCTCACATTTCGAGAAACGCTAATTTATAATCAACAGTTTTGAAGAATCATTGGACTCACTTTTCAGTGGAAAAATAAATACACCCAAGAGCCGAAACATTATGACCACCCCTACATTTTGCAATGAACACGTCTGGATGACGTGGAAGGCACGTGATCCGGTGGAAATGGTATTTAGCTGCTGCTGGAGAGTCTGAAGAATCATTCTTTCACTTACTTCTGTGTGTGATGGGAAAGGCTGCGGATCTAAGCGACTTTGATAGAGGGCACATTGTAGTGACTCGAAGGCTCGGGAGAAGTATTTCCGAAACTGCACGACTAGCGGGTTGTTCGCGATCTACTGTTGTTAGTACTTATGCAAAGTGGATTAATGACGGTGATACCAGCAGTAAACGACATGGTGTTGGATATCCACATGCTATCAAAGAAAAAGGTCATCGGAGACTGTCTCGCATGGTGAAGCAAAATCGGAGCCATTCAGTGTCTCAGCTGAGAGCCCAATACAATGCAGAGCCAAGAAGAATAGAATGCTGGGCCAAGTAGAATAGTATCGGAGCACACTGTTGTATATGGAGATACACAGCAAACGTCCCACCCGTGTGCCTTTGCTGATATCATTTCATATATATTTAAAACAATAAAAGAACCATTTTTTTCTGCGCTGTTCGATGTTTTCATTTTTTTTTAATAAAATTATATTATCACTTTATTTTTCCATTTTCCAAAGAAATCACTATTTTTTCAAATTTTATATGTTTTTTCCCGGGATTTAAAAAAAAGTGTTAATACCGAAACCCTTTTTATATTATCAATAAACAAAGCTTTGCTTGTGGCCTCAGATTATATTTTTCGTCATCCACGAAGTCAAACGGCTGAAGCCTTTAATAATCAATGGCCATAGCAACACTGGATACGAACATAAAGCATTTCTCATAAGTAGCTGACTATTTAACCACTCTGCCACCAAGCTACGTCATCGCATCAATTATACTAAAATTATTTCGTAGTGTCATCATAATGAAGTCGTATACAATTATAGTCTCTTTTAATTGACGTAAATAAATTTTGGGCTCCCTGGACATTAGATTTAGACACATTTTTAGTTTGTATTTTGTTTTTTATATTTCTAATTTAATCTTCATACCTGTTAATAACACATTGTGGCAAATAATCTTTTATTAAATACTTCTTTCGTATATTTGCATATTAACTTTGTTTTTGCAAATTTACTCCTGTGTTGCTCTCAAACTCTTAGACTCCCTACTAATGTTTCAAACAATCTGGAAATAATGATTAAAACGAATCAATCAATGTATGTGTAAAACATCGGATTAGCTAGTTTGCGAGTATTTCTAATATTTCTTTACTAATACATATTCCTGAAAATTGTTGTGTAAAAAATAAACTGTCTATTATCCAATAGAGGAAGAAATAAATGGATTTGCGAGGTTTTTTAAAAAAAAGGTTTGTGAATTAAAAGTAATTCTCCGTATAAGAAGAAAATTAGATGCGATTTTCAAATTTTAAAAGAAAATATATATAATTTTTGCATTAGGTATAAATATTTAAAAATGCATTAAAATTTAAAATTTGTAAAATTTTTCTGCAAAACTTGAATTTTACAAATTTTTTGCAATACATTTGAAATTTTTTATATGGAAATATTTTTCAAAAATGACTTTTATAAAATGCAAATAAAAGGAAATTTCAAGTATTGCAAATAAAAAAAAATCTTAAAGTTGGTTCCGTATCGCCTAAAATTACTAAAAGATATCATTGCCATAAAAAGAAAAATGTTGCTATACCTAACATACAGGAGCTCAAGATAAAACTCAGGCAATTACATGAGCCTATATTTGTACACGATTTCTGTATGATGAAACTATGAATTAGTTTTAGTATTACACGCGTTGTTGTGGCTTGGTGGCGAGAGGTTAAAAATGTCAGCTGTTTATGCAGAGGTTTTTAGCTTGATTCCGGTGTTGCTTTGGCCAATGATGATTTATGGTTCATCAAATTGACTCAGTGTATGACGAAAAACAATGTCTGAAGCCATGAGCAATACTTAATTGTTCTGCTTTTTTTGAGAATATAAATAGGGTCTCAATATTAATAAATTTTTTAATCCGGAGAGAAATACATAAATTTTAAAAATATGATATGTTTATTGGAAAAGGGAAAAGAAGTGAAGATATTCTTTTATAAAAAATCATAAAAAAAACCAACAGCGTAAAAATTTTTTTTTTAATATTTTATAAATATAAAATTATATTAGAAAAACAAATCATCATGTATTAAATTTAACAAATTGTAATTTTCGAAGATTATTATTCATCTTTACTTTAAATACAAAAAGAAAAATGGCAGAGACGTAAAAATGATTGATTTTAATACAATAAAAATTTAAATTCTCTTTGGGATATTTTATATTTCTTTCACAGTTTACTTTCAGAATACAGAAATTACAGGAACATTTTACGAAATTAGGTGTTTATGTTCTACTACGAAGTATATACCAACATATGGTTTCAAGCGTATAAGTGTCCCTTGCAATATTTTCTAACTTTTCTACAAGAGATAAATGCAAAGTTTGTATCCGTAAGAGGAGGCAAACCTTATTTTAATTTTAAGGGATAACATTAGAAGACTAAAAACCTTCTAATGGGAAGGAAAAAATACTTTAGATTTCTACTTCATGGATGGAATAAACTGAATCACAAACTTAAAAAAAATAATTAAAAGTCTTGAAGTAAGATCTAAAAGAAGTGCTTCAAAACGATTCAAAAAACTGTATGTTTGAAAACGAGATCATGAACTTTCCGTATGTAATTTGTATATAAAATTATAAGCGATATACAACGACTTACTAGACTTTAGGTACTAGACTCGAACACGTCACACGACAATCACGTGTCCGTTTCTTTAAAATCCAGGATAAAACGTCCACAAAATTCTGACGGTTATATATAAATTTAAAAACAACAAAAAAAATAATCATACCTCCATTTTTTTGCAACAAAAATAATTGTCGTTATAGTAGGATACCTTAACATAGAAAGATATTTCAATATTAAACTTGTCCCTATGTATAATGTTTCAAAAAGGTTTGATATACCAAATATAAGATTATACTTTAGAAATATTTTTTCTTAATTCAGAAAAATTGCATTTGTTAAAATTTCTCCCCTATAAAGATATTATTCATTAGATTGCAGTATAATTGAAAGATTTATGAAAACCTGTAGCAAGAGGTGGTTTGATAATCAACCTTACATTTAAAATGTGCAGAGCTCGAATCACTAGATTATTGCGGCATTTGATGAAATTAGTCTTCAATGGCTGGACTTATTGCAAGACGAAGCTGAATAGTGAGGCCTGATTAAGATGTATACATGCTGTGGTATCTTTTAAATATAAATAATATAAATTAAGGAATATAAAATAAATATATTTCAAACTTTAAAAAAATTCAGAATTAAGTTACCCATAAGTTAAAAATTAATTTTCTAGATATATTTTTTTATATATAAGAAAACTCTCGTTTTTAAATATTACTATTTTCTAAACTATCATGATCAAAAAAGCAATTAAAATATTTAGTCAAATGTTGGTGCGCTTAAATGATTTTAGAGCCTCCAAATCTGCTAATTAAAAGTAAGCGTTGAAAATTATAATCCGAATTTATTACATTACAAATTCAAAGTATAAAGAATATTCCAAAGTTTAAAATGAGCATAAGGGGCTCGTACTTAATAGAAAAAACTCAAAATGATGTCTAAGGACGAAAAAAAAGTATCTAAATATCAAAAATGAATCTAGATGCGGTCCTCTAGGTGTCATCTCCCGTAGCGTAATATTTAGTAGGATAAACGTAAGCTTATACGTTATTCTTACATAAACTTTGGAAGTATAGGTCTATTAAAAATCCAGAAGAGACGTATTTCGTATTCTGCATTATATGTTTTTTACTTTGTTTTGTTGCCGCATAACATTGACAATAAATTTTTAACTAAAATATGTTCTTCTGAATAACATGAAAAATGTCGATAACTGTGTCAAAAACATCATCGCGTACTTCGTAAAGATGTTCCATCTCCTTCGGGGGCAAGTGTTTTGATTTATCCATTTACAAGTTTGGTTTTTTTGGAGAATATTTTCTTATAGGACCTTTTTTCCAACATCAAAATACGATTTGATCCATTCATCTTAGTTTTACAAAGCATTTCCCTTACGAGTGTAAAATTATTTTAAGGACACCAGGATCAGAAACAACAGAATATTCCCAATCTAAGTAATGCATAAATAGAAAAAATATTTAAATATTCTTATATTTTATTGGAATAAAAATAGCTTTAAATTATTAAAAAGATATTGCCGGGGCCGTATTCCTTTTTTAATTCTCGCCCCTTCATTGGACTTGGATTCGCAATTTTAGATATTTGTGGTTATAAAAACGCCTTCCAGAACAAGAATCTATTTTGCGTACATATTTATATAGTTTTATTTTCAACATTTTATTTCGAATCGTGCAACCTTAGGATTTAGTGGAATACGGTTTGAAGACCACGGATCAGGATGATCTCGGGTAGCGAATCGTTGTGTATTATGAGTAATTATCTTCGCGTTAACATCACGAATTTCATAAACTAGTTTTTAAAGATACAGCTTTTTAAATAATTTAGTAACAAGGCTTTTTTTTGTGATTTTCTCTATTTCATCTGTGAAGTAGATAATGAAAATATTTTTTAGTAAAAATTATCACCTTTCTTAGGACACACACCTTGTACTTAGCTGTTGTCGAAAACTTAGCAAATATGGCATGGGACAAAAATACGTCTGTATATATTTCCTAGAAGGTGATGTACACCTAATTACGTTAAAATTTTTCCAGTAAATTTATTTAAAGTCATAGAAATTTATGAAATTAATATAAAAAACCACAAATATATCATATTTTTATTGTCTTAATTCGATTTTTTTTACGTTTCAGCTATATTTTCTTTTTGTATTTAAACTGAAGGTAAATAATAAACTATGAAAATGACAAGATTTTAAAATTAATATTTCCTAATTTGTTTCCTATTATATATGATTTCATACATATATTTATAAAATATTCAATTTTTTTCCTCTTTTCTGCACTGTTAGTTTATTTGATGATTTTATATTAAAGTAATATTATCATTTTACATTTCCCTTTTTTAATAAACTTATTATTTTTTACAAAGTTTATATCTTTTCTTTGGGATTAAAAACAATATTGATACTTTATTTATATTCTCAAAAAAGTGCTATCAAGCATTGCTCATGGCAATTTGTTAAAATTAATATTTGATATTTGTTTTTCTAATATAAACTCATGTTTTTAAAATTTTCGAAATTTTTTATTCTGCTTTGTATTTTTTCATGATTTTTAAATAAAAGTATATATGAACTTTCTACTTTTCCCTTTCCAATAAACTTATTATTTTTGAACTTTTTTGTAATTTATCTTCGGAATTGAAAACAAATGTCAATATTGTGACACCCTATTTATATTTTGAAAATCATATTTTTTAAGCATTGCTCGTGGCCTCAGATACATTTTATATCATCCACTTAGTCAACTATCTGAACTAATTAATCATCATTGGCCAAAGCAACACAGGATTCGAACTCAAAGCCATTCACATAAATAGCTGGTGTTTTACCTCTCAGCTACCGAGCTACACACACGCATATCTTATATTGTTACATTTTGTCAAATAACCAAACTAACCAAATGTGCAACCGAACTATAGAAATTTCCATCTTTATTTTTATTTGAATGCAGTGGCTTTCCTTCAAAGTCAAGTTTTGTGCACCAAGGTGGATCTTACAAAGGATTGCGCACTTTGCGTCAGTGAGGCCTTGAGACTCCAGAGAAGCGGAGTAGTATGTTAAACCACTGACTGAATGTGGATTTAGTGGTTCAACATCTGCAACTTAAAAGAAGAAATAGCCTATATATAACGAAACGAGGAGACTTGAGACTAATTTAACCAAATGAGAACTCGACATAAACTCTTTGCAACAAATATCAAGAGCAAGACTATCATTAACTTTTTTATTTATATTTCAATTTTCCATTATCTAAGTTTTCAAAATATGCTTACTTTAACAAAATATGCTTACTTTAACAAAATATGCTTACTTTTAAAATATGCTTACTTTTAAAATATGCTTACAAAATATGCTTACTGTAAGTATTATATGACCTTTCAATGGCAGGTTGTCTGACATCTACTCTCTGTCTTTGTTCTTTTGCATACCTCTTGCAGGTGTCTGCAAAACCCCTTCCATCAGGTTTGATATCAAATGCACTTGACAAAAGAAGTACAGATGTCTTGTCTTTCCATTTAACAAGACACGCTTTTATATCCTCGCGTCTTCGAGAAACTGATGAACCTCTCTCCATACAAGTATCTTTGGGAAAGCTTTCGGCGACACCATCAGTACGGTTGGTCATTACAGTGCCAGTTAAATATACGTTTCTACTCACGAGGTAATCTAAAATTGCTCGTCCTGTAAAATATCTGTCGGTGAATAAATGGGTTACTTTTTCTGTTGGTATAGTAGCAATCGAATTTTTCGCAACTGCTCCTCCTAAACCATATAATTGCTTGTCTTCAACTGGAACTGTGTCAGTTCCTGTGTAAATTAAAAAATCCAAACAAGCCCATCTGGTGCAGCAAGTACAAATTTTTTTAATCGCACAGGGTTTGGCTTCGATGGTAAGTATTGTCTCATAGGGAATGCATCTACCAGAGAACGGCATCATCTGTTCATCAATTAACAGACATTCTGTTCGAGAAAGTTTCAAACACACACACACACACAGGCATTTCTAAACCACTTCTAAAATCAGAAGTGCTTTCTGGAATATTTTCAACGTCTGGATCATCAATATCGGATAGTTCACCATCACTTTGTACAAGCAATTCTTGGATTTCGGCATCCGTAAAATATTTTACTAAAAATAATGAAAACCATACATAGCGTCGCCACTCTACTTTCATACCAAGGTACCCAATCGGGTATTTTTGTTTCAAAGTGAAAGAAATCGTAAATAACCACAAAGTAAATTTCTAAAAATGCATGTAGAATAAATCTTATGCACTTCTTAGTTGAAAAAAGAGTAAAAACCTAATTCTTATATTTATTAATATTAAAAAAATGAATCAACTTCCCAGTAGCCGGCTGAGTCGCCATTTTCTTCCGTTTCTCTACTTACAAGCTGTATGAATCATTTTGTCTTTAGAATGGTACTGCCATCTCTTGGCAGGCATTAAATTGGAGTTTTGCCCAATTGGGTATAATGGGACTTAAGTCGAATAAACCTTTTTTATTCGAACAAATGCTAATCTATGAAAGCCCCCAAATGGGTACCGAGTGTCCCAAGAGGTTAAAGTATTTTTTTCAAATCTTTTCTCCAATACGACTAAAGAATAATTGAAAGATTCTACTGATGAGATATAATCGATCCTTGTGAAAGTTCTCGCAAACGTAAAAAAAATTGTTTCGATATGAAAAAAAATTTTGATATAATTTTTATAAAAAATGCGCAAAAAAAGGTCTTATACATATTTACGATAAAACAAAATGTAGATATAGAACTATTTTATTTTACAAGTTTAGAATTTATTACGGAGCAACAAATGGTTCAATTTGTTCCTTTTTATACCGCCTCAATTTCTTTGAAGTAGAGAAATAATAAAAAATCCATTATTTATATTACAATAACTTTTTTTTGTGTAATATATCTAAATACATAAAATTTCTTTGATGCATCGAAATTCATCTAGTAATCTATTATATTTTCAGAATAATTTCCTTTTTCCCATGCTTAAATAATTTTTTGAACTTGTATTAATTGTTTGATCAACTTTTTCAGATGGCTACAATATGAATAATGGATGCATGTAGAATAACACAGTAAAATACAACACTCTTGAGAAAAATATTTATTCTGATTTTATTTCAACTATAAGAAGGAAAGTAAACCTATTGTTAAAGGGAAGAAATTATTAAATTAGTTTACTTTTTTATTCACACAGATGGTATGTTGTTAGTAATATTTGTGTCTCTATATCTTACCCCATGAAATTTCATTTAATTAAAAAATTTCCCAGATAATTCATTTAGAGAATTAAAAATTTAATAGCAACCTTTTTTAGTATTATGCAACAAATACAGGTATAACTCTCTATGAGCAGAAAAAGAAAATGTTTTTTTAATGGGGTTGCTGTTTGGTATTTTGCTGACTTAGTACTCCCCAGGAGATGGTATCACTTTTTAGTTCGGCACCATATAGGCGATACCAATTGCCGCAAGTAATTTTGACACCCAGTTTATTCCCCAGAGGGAGAGGCACCTGAGCTCTGACGATGCGAACCTGCACTAGGATATTTAATTTTGCCGAGAGCACCTAATTCCAATCACACACTCTAGGAATATTTTGCATGCCGTATAGTTAAGTGGATATTCAAACTCGACATATTTCCAAAAATAAATGTACTATTCTTGCATGTTATTATGTTTATTTGATTTTGGAATGTGTTTATTTTTATTGGGTGATATGGCACATATCAGTAGTCATTATTGTTATATAAAATTTAAGTCCTACTTCAAAGGTAAAATTTTATGAAAATTATTATTTATCTTTAATTTTAGATAAGTATGCGTTTTTTCTACAATACATGAAGAAACATAACTCACATTAGTACCCTAGGCAGCTAAATAGTCTTGCCTGCTATGGTTACACACACAGGACTCAGAAAGAAATATAATTTTTAAAAAAATTAGGGAAGGAATAATATTTTTTTAAAAATTTAAGATTTAAAACCTTTATAACAGTACTTCTCAAACATTCAAATACTTGCAAACCAATTTTTAATCATAATTTCTATCTTACCGCTCTACAATAACAGAGTATTGAATATAATAATAATACACTTTCTACTAAAAAGCTACAATACAATTTTATTTATAAACCGTACAAATTATTAAGAAATGTATTACATTTCGTGCACAATTTTGTATTCTAAAAGCCTATGGAATTCACTAGTAATTATTGAGTTTATTCAAAATGTAGTATTAATAAATTAGGTATCAAATACATTTTGCAATTCTGATTCATTTATAAGTTCATTATAAAAGTGTATTTTAATTCTTTTTAAGTCGGAATATATATAGCTTTAATTGTTTTCCTTTCAGTAAATTAACACTTTTTTAAATGTTACTTTATTTTTGAGTATTCGATGCGACAGCGCCCCCCCCCCACGTAGAGTTAAATTGTCCTCCTATGGAAGTGAGCCTCACATTTCGAGAAACGCTAATTTATAATCAACAGTTTTGAAGAATCATTGGACTCACTTTTCAGTGGAAAAATAAATACACCCAAGAGCCGAAACATTATGACCACCCTACATTTTGCAATGAACACGTCTGGATGACGTGGAAGGCACGTGATCCGGTGGAAATGGTATTTAGCTGCTGCTGGAGAGTCTGAAGAATCATTCTTTCACTTACTTCTGTGTGTGATGGGAAAGGCTGCGGATCTAAGCGACTTTGATAGAGGGCACATTGTAGTGACTCGAAGGCTCGGGAGAAGTATTTCCGAAACTGCACGACTAGCGGGTTGTTCGCGATCTACTGTTGTTAGTACTTATGCAAAGTGGATTAATGACGGTGATACCAGCAGTAAACGACATGGTGTTGGATGTCCACATGCTATCAAAGAAAAAGGTCGTCGGAGACTGTCTCGCATGGTGAAGCAAAATCGGAGCCATTCAGTGTCTCAGCTGAGAGCCCAATACAATGCAGAGCCAAGAAGAATAGAATGCTGGGCCAAGTAGAATAGTATCGGAGCACACTGTTGTATATGGAGATACACAGCAAACGTCCACCCGTGTGCCTTTGCTGATATCATTTCATATATATTTAAAACAATAAAAGAACCATTTTTTTCTGCGCTGTTCGATGTTTTCATTTTTTTTTAATAAAATTATATTATCACTTTATTTTTCCATTTTCCAAAGAAATCACTATTTTTTCAAATTTTATATGTTTTTTCCCGGGATTTAAAAAAAAGTGTTAATACCGAAACCCTTTTTATATTATCAATAAACAAAGCTTTGCTTGTGGCCTCAGATTATATTTTTCGTCATCCACGAAGTCAAACGGCTGAGGCCTTTAATAATCAATGGCCATAGCAACACTGGATACGAACATAAAGCATTTCTCATAAGTAGCTGACTATTTAACCACTCTGCCACCAAGCTACGTCATCGCATTAATTATACTAAAATTATTTCGTAGTGTCATCATAATGAAGTCGTATACAATTATAGTCTCTTTTAATTGACGTAAATAAATTTTGGGCTCCCTGGACATTAGATTTAGACACATTTTTAGTTTGTATTTTGTTTTTTATATTTCTAATTTAATCTTCATACCTGTTAATAACACATTGTGGCAAATAATCTTTTATTAAATACTTCTTTCGTATATTTGCATATTAACTTTGTTTTTTGCAAATTTACTCCTGTGTTGCTCTCAAACTCTTAGAATCCCTACTAAAGTTTCAAACAATCTGGAAATAATGATTAAAACGAATCAATCAATGTATGTGTAAAACATCGGATTAGCTAGTTTGCGAGTATTTCTAATATTTCTTTACTAATACATATTCCTGAAAATTGTTGTGTAAAAAATAAACTGTCTATTATCCAATAGAGGAAAAAATAAATGGATTTGCGAAGTTTTTTAAAAAAAAGGTTTGTGAATTAAAAGTAATTCTCCGTATAAGAAGAAAATTAGATGCGATTTTCAAATTTTAAAAGAAAATATATATAATTTTTGCATTAGGTATAAATATTTAAAAATGCATTAAAATTTAAAATTTGTAAAATTTTTCTGCAAAACTTGAATTTTACAAATTTTTTGCAATACATTTGAAATTTTTTATATGGAAATATTTTTCAAAAATGACTTTTATAAAATGCAAATAAAAGGAAATTTCAAGTATTGCAAATAAAAAAAAATCTTAAAGTTGGTTCCGTATCGCCTAAAATTACTAAAAGATATCATTGCCATAAAAAGAAAAATGTTGCTATACCTAACATACAGGAGCTCAAGATAAAACTCAGGCAATTACATGAGCCTATATTTGTACACGATTTCTGTATGATGAAACTATGAATTAGTTTTAGTATTACACGCGTTGTTGTGGCTTGGTGGCGAGAGGTTAAAAATGTCAGCTGTTTATGCAGAGGTTTTTAGCTTGATTCCGGTGTTGCTTTGGCCAATTATGATTTATGGTCCATCAAATTGACTCAGTGTATGACGAAAAACAATGTCTGAAGCCATGAGCAATACTTAATTGTTCTGCTTTTTTTGAGAATATAAATAGGGTCTCAATATTAATAAATTTTTTAATCCGGAGAGAAATACATAAATTTTAAAAATATGATATGTTTATTGGAAAAGGGAAAAGAAGTGAAGATATTCTTTTATAAAAAATCATAAAAAAAACCAACAGCGTAAAAATTTTTTTTTTAATATTTTATAAATATAAAATTATATTAGAAAAACAAATCATCATGTATTAAATTTAACAAATTGTAATTTCGAAGATTATTATTCATCTTTACTTTAAATACAAAAAGAAAAATTTCAGAGACGTAAAAATGATTGATTTTAATACAATAAAAATTTAAATTCTCTTTGGGATATTTTATATTTCTTTCACAGTTTACTTTCAGAATACAGAAATTACAGGAACCTTTTACGAAATTAGGTGTTTATGTTCTACTACGAAGTATATACCAACATATGGTTTCAAGCGTATAAGAGTCCCTTGCAATATTTTCTAACTTTTCTACAAGAGATAAATGCAAAGTTTGTATCCGTAAGAGGAGGCAAACCTTATTTTAATTTTAAGGGATAACATTAGAAGACTAAAAACCTTCTAACGGGAAGGAAAAAATACTTTAGATTTCTACTTCATGGATGGAATAAACTGAATCACAAACTTAAAAAAAATAATTAAAAGTCTTGAAGTAAGATCTAAAAGAAGTGCTTCAAAACGATTCAAAAAACTGTATGTTTGAAAACGAGATCATGAACTTTCCGTATGTAATTTGTATATAAAATTGTAAGCGATATACAACGACTTACTAGACTTTAGGTACTAGACTCGAACACGTCACACGACAATCACGTGTCCGTTTCTTTAAAATCCAGGATAAAACGTCCTCAAAATTCTGACGTTTATATATAAATTTAAAAACAACAACAAAAAATCATCATACCTCCATTTTTTTGCAACAAAAATAATGTCGTTATAGTAGGATACCTTAACATAGAAAGATATTTCAATATTAAACTTGTCCCTATGTATAATGTTTCAAAAGGTTTGATATACCAAATATAAGATTATACTTTAGAAATATTTTTTCTTAATTCAGAAAAATTGCATTTGTTAAAATTTCTCCCTATAAAGATATTATTCATTAGATTGCAGTATAATTGAAAGATTTATGAAAACCTGTAGCAAGATGTGGTTTGATAATCAACCTTACATTTAAAATGTGCAGAGCTCGAATCACTAGATTATTGCGGCATTTGATGAAATTAGTCTTCAATGGCTGGACTTATTGCAAGACGAAGCTGAATAGTGAGGCCTGATTAAGATGTATACATGCTGTGGTATCTTTTAAATATAAATAATATAAATTAAGGAATATAAAATAAATATATTTCAAACTTTAAAAAAATTCAGAATTAAGTTACCCATAAGTTAAAAATTAATTTTCTAGATATATTTTTTTTATATATAAGAAAACTCTCCTTTTTAAATATTACTATTTTCCAAACTATCATGATCAAAAAAGCAATTAAAATATTTAGTCAAATGTTGGTGCGCTTAAATGATTTTAGAGCCTCCAAATCTGCTAATTAAAAGTAAGCGTTGAAAATTATAATCCGAATTTATTACATTACAAATTCAAAGTATAAAGAATATTCCAAAGTTTAAAATGAGCATAAGGGGCTCGTACTTAATAGAAAAAACTCAAAATGATGTCTAAGGACGAAAAAAAAGTATCTAAATATCAAAAATGATCTAGATGCGGTCCTCTAGGTGTCATCTCCCGTAGCGTAATATTTAGTAGGATAAACGTAAGCTTATACGTTATTCTTACATAAACTTTGGAAGTATAGGTCTATTAAAAATCCAGAAGAGACGTATTTCGTATTCTGCATTATATGTTTTTTACTTTGTTTTGTTGCCGCATAACATTGACAATAAATTTTTAACTAAAATATGTTCTTCTGAATAACATGAAAAATGTTCGATAACTGTGTCAAAAACATCATCGCGTACTTCGTAAAGATGTTCCATCTCCTTCGGGGCAAGTGTTTTGATTTATCCATTTACAAGTTTGGTTTTTTTGGAGAATATTTTCTTATAGGAACTTTTTTCTAACATCAAAATACAATTTGATCCATTCATCTTAGTTTTACAAAGCATTTCCCTTACGAGTGTAAAATTATTTTAAGGACATCAGGATCAGAAACAACAGAATATTCCCAATCTAAGTAATGCATAAATAGAAAAAATATTTAATATTCTTATATTTTATTGGAATAAAAATAGCTTTAAATTATTAAAAAGATATTGCCCGGGGCCGTATTCCTTTTTTAATTCTCGCCCCTTCATTGGACTTGGATTCGCAATTTTAAATATTTGTGGTTATAAAAACTCCTTCCAGAACAGGAATCTATTTTGCGTACATATTTATATAGTTTTATTTTCAACATTTTATTTGAATCGTGCAACCTTAGGATTTAGTGGAATACGGTTTGAAGACCACGGATCAGGATGATCACGGGTAGCGAATCGTTGTGTATTATGAGTAATTATCTTCGCGTTAACATCACGAATTTCATAAACTAGTTTTTAAAGATACAGCTTTTTAAATAATTTAGTAACAAGGCTTTTTTTTGTGATTTTCTCTATTTCATCTGTGAAGTAGATATTGAAAATATTTTTCTTTGAAAAACAATTTAGACTTCTAATATTATAATATAAGATTAAAACAAAGTATCACCTTTCTTAGGACACACACCTTGTACTTAGCTATTGTCGAAAACATAGCAAATATGGCATGGGACAAAAATACGTCTGTATATAT
>BMAO01021178.1:0-77305 GCA_019973975.1 Trichonephila clavata | reverse complement strand
TTATAGTTAACAGAAGCACGCCTTACTCTTTTTGTTGTTATTTTTGAAAACATGTTTTGCTCCTAAGAAATACGTAGTAATTATAAAAGAAATTAGACTATTACTCTCAAGATACATGCAGTATAATACATTTCTGAAGTAACAGTACTGTTTCTGGCGTTCAAAGTTTGTTTGTTTTTTTGTTTAAAACATATTCAGGTTTATGAAGTAACTTAAGTGAGATGAAAATAATTTCTAAATGATTAACATTTTCAAATATGTTTAATTTTTTTATTAATATTAATTAGTTCATAAACCTTTTCCAAAATTTTAAAAGATGTGTAATATATTTCTGATGTGATTAATTTTTGCTTTATTTAAATGGGTGTATAATTCTTCTTATTTTATATATTAAAAAAATTTTTTTTTAAAGATATTTTTTGTAATTTTGGTAAGAATATTTTAGCAATAAATTTCCTTTCCAGAAAGATCGCTTGAAAATTAATGTAAAATAAATTTTTAACACATTTATACTTCAATTTTATCTATAAATATCCAAGACCAACCACAAAGTATAAACTTCGAATAATTTTTGAAAAAATAGAAATGTTCTTAGAGATCTTGCCCTGGTGTTTTCTTATTCGCCAATACTGTAACCATTCTCATGTTAAAACCCACATCTAACCTAGCTACACTGATTAATCTCCAGTGCTAACTGTTCCAGGGAAGACTTAAAAGAGAGGTCTGCAGTCCGCGATACTGTGACATGTCCCACAGTTCGTAGGGCCTCGGTAGTCTAGTGGTCAAGGTAACGGACTTCGTGTCCGGCGTGTCACGAGTTCGAGCCTAGTACCGCTGAGGACCCACCGTGTAGGGGTGCGGTGCACGTTAAATCTGTCGAGAGCTCAAACGTCCTCCCGTTTGTGTGGTGTGGTAGTTAGGAGAGGGGAGTGCGAGCTCGGGTGTCGTCCTCGTCACGTGGCCATGGTTCAAAATGACGAGGTCTGTCGCCAGAAGCCCTCGAATAGCTGAGCAGTACGATGTTAACATTCACTCGCTCACCCGACAGTTCACCGCACAATTCTTTTTAAAACACCTTTTTATAAATTCAGCTGCATACTTAATTTTAAATTGTTTTTAAAAATGTTGTTCTAAACAATAAGGCCACATGTAAATAAATGCTACAAGGGTATTTCGGGAAATATTAAAGAATTCTAATGAATATGAATTCGAAGAGAGAATGTGTGTGAAATTCCAATGTTGTAAGGATTTTACTCGAAGACAGTTAAAAAGCAGTTTTCACAAGTGAATGCAAACAAAGATAATTTATACTTTTTGCTGCAATCCCTTTTTAAATGAAACTTATTTAAATGTTTTGCTCTACTGATCTCTCTAAACAGCTGATATCGCTGATTATTCAGATGTGCGTGATTACGGAGGCGGTCAATAAAACCATCGCTGCATGTTTTTTTTCAAGGCCGTTGTTTAGCCCTCGGTCACACAGAATGGAAAATAGCAAAGAATTTTCCTGTTTTGTAG
Source organism: Trichonephila clavata (assembly GCA_019973975.1). Taxonomy (NCBI): domain Eukaryota; kingdom Metazoa; phylum Arthropoda; class Arachnida; order Araneae; family Nephilidae; genus Trichonephila; species Trichonephila clavata. Next base: position 75,787 of record BMAO01021178.1, on the reverse strand, counting down.
TTGATTTAAATATATAATATATATATTTTTTAGATACTTGTACTTTGAAAACTTGAAGTAGTCAAGGGTAGAGTTTAGATAATAGTTAACGTTTACTTCATACTTTTGTTGATATTTTTCCATGCAAGAAATGTTCAATATTAGAAAGTATTCAATTTTTTTTCTTAATTTAAATGATATTGTGTCATTAAACTTATGGAATGTAAGTTCAATAACAATTTTAGTATAGTGGTAATATTTAGAAACCATTTTTAATTTTTTATGGACAAAGCTCTCAGGGATAAAATTAAATGAGTCATCAATATTTGTGTCGAAAAAAGTCATCGCAAAGTTAAAAAAAAAAAATGGCAGTTAGAGAGACTGCCGATAGAAGTGAAAACTTAGAGCTCTTAGTATTAAAATTTCCATTTCATAATGTTTGAATTAAAATTATCAAACCATCAATCTGGTTTTCACATCTATTGACACTCCGAGCAACAACTAAATGCATGTTTATATGGTTTTTTATTATTCAAATATATTACGGGGCTGCACACGATCATGACAAAATATAAATATAATTCAATTGAAATAACAATTAATATACAATCATATTATTTATGGATAGTATTTGTATTTACTTAAATTTCAATGTACTTGATTTTTAACATTATTTTAATTGTTTGCATCATTGTCATCATTATTTCAACAATACTTAAGACTTTTTGTACTTTCAATTATTTCATTTTGTTTTAAAAAAGATATAATAGGCTTATGTAACTAAAGTAAGAAAGGAAAATGTTTGATTTAAATTTATCTAAGTATCGCGTAAAAACCGCATCGATCGTCGTTTTATATTTTGTAGTTCTGAGTTTTCGATCATTGGACATATTTAAATTAAGTGTTTCATTTAGAAAATCAATTAGTGGTAGATTTTTATTATCTGCAAAGTTAATAGTGAAGTCTCCACTTAAATCATCGGTACATTATCATATTTTTCGCCAATCTTTTATCGAGTATTTCAGAACCTTCTTTTGTATAAATCATCCAATTTTCGAATAAAAATTGTTGTATCTGTCTCATAGATTTTCCAGGCGAAATATAAACGGCAACCATTAATATGTATTGCCCATTCTCGCAATCGCAACGAGCAATGCACAGTATATACACATTGAACTTTTCACTAAATCCATTCAATTTCACTTGTAAGATAAACACAGCACTATACGCGCGTCAGCTATATAGCTATAGATATACTCTAAAAGCATGTCGATGACGCAAACGGGCAAGATTTCACCCATTCAAAAAGTGTCTTAAAGCGAACAGCACACTGCGCGTGCGCCAGTCGGAGCATGTCGGTGACGCGAACCCATAAGATTTTCCCCTACCAAAAAGTGCCCAACGCCGATAAAGAAGTTTTCACTTCAAAAATACCCCTTAATACCTGTTTGAAAACTTACTTCTTTTAAAAACGTGTTGGACTTCAGAAAAAACTTTTAACTTGGAAATAAAAAAGTACTTTAACCGTTAATTAATGATTAGTTTATGCACAAATGAGCAGAAAGAGAGTTAGGACACATTAAGAAAAAAGAAAGTTCAAAAGGATTAGTGGAAAGTTTTCCGGAAAAAAAAACTTTTCTAATACCCTGTATTAGTTTTTTAAACTTCTTTTGAAATGTTTGGATATATAATTATTATATAGTTATATTTTTATCTGTGTGTTAGAAGTACTAAGAAACTAGAAGAATTTTTGTGACATTCTATTTATTGCCGTTCTACTTTAACGAGTCATTTTACAAAGATTTTGTGGCTGCGGTAGCCCAAGTGGTGTAGGCATCGGATCGTGGCTAGCGTGTCATGAGTTCGATCCCAGTACCACTGAAGACCCGCCGTGTAGGGGAGCGATGCACGTTAAATCGGTCGAGAGCTGAAACGTCCTCTGCGTTGGTGTGGTAGTTAGAAGGGGGAAGGGGGGATAAATTAATGGATAAATTAAATGTATCACGAATACCCTTAGTTTTTCTTTTATAAAAACGGCCTAAGGATTCGGTTCCATATTTTCTTTGTCAGAGCATAATTAATAATTTAAAATAAATTGGCGGCATACAAATGTGCCGCGGCACAGAGGCTGAAAAATCAATGTTCTAGCAGAGGTTCCCAAACTTTTTTGTCTCGACCCCTAGCCATGTTTTTCGGTTTGGGGTAGACCCCTGCTTAATTAATATTGAATTTTCGCGAATTTTTTCAAATTAAATTCTTTTTAACCACTAATACTACTACTCCTACTTTAAAAAGAATTAAATTTTTTTCTAACCGTAATGAAATATAGCGTTTAAAATTTAAAAAACATATGTTAATTAATTAAATTATAGTTAATTAATAAATAAAACTGTTATAAATAAACTAACTAAACAACAAACAAATTATTTTAATGGGAGGGATGAATCTCTAGCACTACAATATCAAATTTTCAACATTTGGTATCAATCTTGTCTGGCTTAATTTTAAATCTCCTCTTTTAGTATATATATATATAGAGAGAGTGTCAGTTTTTTTCTTTCTTCTTTTTTCTCTCGAGATTGGCAACTGCGCTGAAACTCATTCACTCTAGGAAAAGCAATGAAAAACTTCCTCACAATATTCCATAAGTCGGGGCAAATAATAGGTTTGACTTTTTAAAGCCAAAATTGCTGGCATCCGTTTCTAAAACTTAAGATCTTCGTTAGTACTTATTAGTTCCTATTGTAATTTGACATTTCTTTTTCAATACGACCAAATGAATTCCTTGCCTACTGTGATATGCCATAGTCCGAAGCATTCTCAACTTGGTTTCAAAATCTGAATAACAGGCATTTAAATTGCTGAATGTAGGTTAAAACGTTCTGGATAGATTGTCCGTGACAAATGTAGAAAATTCGGGATCTCCAGTATTATACTTCTTTAGTTTAAATCAGGAAAGAAAAGCTGAAACAGTTCTTGTTTTTAATAAAATTTATGCTGTCACCTTGTAAATGCAAATTAACCTCATTAAATTTAATAAATAAATCAGTTAAATAGGTAAAATTTGGTTTTACACGTGATTATAAATTTTCTTTAAAAATTAAAGTCACGATTTATTTAATGAGAGCCAGTATCACATAGACCCCCAAATTAATTTTTGGCTGACGTAGACCCTTGGAGGTCGTCATAGACATCTGGGAGTCTATATAGACCACTTTGGGAATCACTGTTTAGGACATCAATAGTGAGAATCTCAGGTGCACAGAATATAGTATATTCCCTTTAAGGCAAGGAAGCAGCTTGTGTGTGTGCATAAACCCCCTTCAGCCATTGAGGTGATACATAAGGGTGTTTCCACAACTGTAGTTAATTGGCGTGTTTGGTATAAACAGTGAAAGATGGTAATTTTAGGAGATGGTGATGTTGCAGTTCTCTATTTACGATTCGTGTCCATTTCTAGAGGGACTGTGATGAAAATTAAATTCTTTCGATATTTTTTCCTAAAATCTGTAAATTTTGAGTTGTATTTCAAATATGTATCGCCGCGGTAACCGAGTGGTCATGATCGCGAACTCGTGGCCGCCGTTGTCAAATCGCGAGGATCGAAGCCTAGCTCTACTGAAAACTCGCCGTTAAATTTTTAGAGGCTCAAAGTCTTCCTGTTGGTGTGGTGTGGAAATTTGGAAAGCGGGATACCAGCTCAGGTGTCGTCTCCGTCTCGACTGACATTCAAATTACGAGGTCCGTCGCGAATAACCCTTGTGTTGCCTCAGATAGTGCGACGTAAATTAAAATCAAATACAGTCTTTATCAGTGATATTAAATTAAATGCTTTAATTCTTTTATTTAATTATATGTATTAATAAGTAGACATGAATTATTATATGTTTCTTAACGACGAACGTACAAGGCGTAGTAGTCGATTGCCTAGGTTCCCCACGCTTTTTAGGGGCCCCAAAAAATTGAGGAAACAAAATATTTAGCTATTTTTTATTGCGAGAGTTAGTTTTTTTTATTACAGATTCTAATAAACAGTTAGTTAAGTTATATATATTTTAATTTGCTGATAATTTATTTTATTTGTGCAATGGTATATTTCCTAAAATGTTGTGTAATAAAAATTTTTAAAGCTACGGGGCCCCGACAATTCGATTGCTTATGGGGTCTCCTTGTCGTTTAATACAACACTGCGAACGTATATTCGTACATTCATGTGATGATATCTAATTTGCAATTCTTGATCAACCTCTTGCGTCTGACCAATTTTTTTACCCGTTTTGTTCAATTTATAATTTAGGTTTTGATTTTCTTTTTCTCTTGTACTCCCACAACTGGTATCGACATGGCAACTTTGGTTTTTTTTCTCCTTACTGTTCTTTTCTCTGTGTTGAAGTATGTGTTCGAAACTTTTTCATCTCCGGTAAGAGGCAAAGGGGCGACTCCACTTCAGCATTTCCTAATAATTGACGTGGAGTCATTTTTTATTGATCTACCTTACAATTGGAAATCCATAAATTCAATCACAGAATCTGTCATTTTAAACAAAGCTGTTCTGATTTTATTTAGTAAACGGCAAGGGATACATTTTTGAGATAGAATTCAAAGCGATTAAATTAATTTAGACTCCTTGGCTTCTAAAAAACAATATAGAAATATAAATTAATTTCAATGAAGTGCTTGTATTTTAATTTTCAAAATTCACGATGGTCACATGATAAATGTAATCAACCTATTCTCCGTTGAATTCAAAATTGAAATTAAACTTGTTCTTGTAAATTTTAGATAAAATTTTAAATTTGTTCATTGGTAAAGATATTTAAATATTAAGACTCTTGAAAAAGTTTTTTCAAAATTAAAAAAAAATCTTATGTTATATTTAAAACATATTTTGTTACCTATCTGCGTTATAAGTGTTGAAAAATGTGTACTTTTGGAATAAAGTTTCTGCAAAAAGTAAAAATTGGCAACAGTGACATGAAGTGATTGGCAGGAAACACGTGACTGCATTTATCATGCGACTTTGACGTCACACGAATTTAACCCATTGGTAACATAAATGCCGTTAATGCCATATGAGGTGGGTTATTTTTGTAGTGGAAAAATATTAGATACTATTTTCATCACGTTTTCCATATAAAAGGATCAGTAGATCTATCTTATCTGTTTTTAAATTATTATTTTTTTGTTACTTATTTATCTGTATGACTTTACATCGAATTTTTTTGTCAAAGTTTATTCATCAAAAAATAAATTTTTTAAGGAGGGGTGGGATGCTCGTAGACCACTAGTAAGTTGCTTCCACAATGCTAGAGCCGCTGGCTTATAATAAGGGGTGGAGTTTTCTCCATATTAAACTGTTACATATCTTCGATCCAAGAGCAGTCTTTCTCCATCGATCTGCCAAAATGAAGAAGCGACAGACGTCTCCGCCAGCAGCAGCAGCAGCCGATCTCTTTTTCTCTCTTTCTCTTTGTTTGCTTCTGGCACGTGACGCGCGTTTCGAGGCGTCCGCGCGACAGCTGCGCGTCTCCTAATGACTCCTGCTTCCCTTTTTTCTTACTCCATATGTCTGCGTTTCCTGTCTTTAATGTATGCTACACGTGTGCAGGACGAGAGTAAATTAAATTGGAAAATGGGAAGCTCCCTTTTTAAAACTTCGCTTGTTTGCGGTTGGATAGCTGCAATTTGCTCTATATTGCCTCTCTCGCTCCCATCGATTAGTTAACTGCTGCCTCTCCCCCCCCTTTTATCCCTTCTCTTTAATACTCCAACTGAGTGTTGTTTCTACCAGATGTCATTCGTTTCTTAAAAGTTGTATTAATATTTCGACTTAATATATTCTTTTAGGGTTGCTTTGAATTGGATAATGTATCGATTTTTAAGAACATTCTTTATATATGTTACCGGCAAAGTATGAAATCCGGCATTCTATAGAATGCCTAGGCATTCTATACAATGCCTAAATCTAGCCGGCAATGTATGAAATGATTCCTATTTCACACATTGCCTAGGCATTCTATAGAATGCCAAATGAGAAACTGTCAAAGTATGAAATACATCTCAGATTCATTTCGAAAATTGTCAATTGGCAAGATATAAAACTTTTAACGAGTATCTCAGGCTCAGAATCTGTTAGTTGTACATTGCTGTTTGTTAGGAAATGTCAAAATACTCAATTTTACTTAAATTAGTTCAACAAAAAATTGGTTTTTTCCTGTGCTACCTGAAAATGGAGAAGCAAGCTATAGTGTTGGAGAATGAGACATGGTCTAAAGCAGGGGTCGGCAACCTATGTCAAACGTGCCACATGTGGCACGCGGAAAAAATTCTCAGTGGCACTTTGCAAAACTCAACAAATTTGTAAATTTTTGAATTATTTCAAAAATGCTCTACTGTGTGGTTCGCTGAATCATATTGGTAGATTGGTTTGACACGCAACAGCTAAAAGGTTGCCGACGCATGGTCCATAGACACAAAACAACTATTCAAACGGTTAGTTGCCTAAAATTCGAGTTGATGATCCAAAAAAAAGGTTTTTTTTCTTAACTGAAATTACTTACTAGAAGTTAATAACTGATATAAAAATGCGAAAATGACATTTAAGAAGGAACATATTGGTTGCTGAATAGCTATGATGGGATGTTGGCGGAAAATAGAAGTAAACTCATTTAAACTGTTAAAAAAAAGCGTCAGCACCATAAAACAGTGGTCCCAACCCTTGTTCCGTGGATCAAAGGGTATCAGGTCACTCAAGGAGCATTAAATTATTTCCATTATATTTACTGGGGTGCATTTTTTTTCGTGTGTGTGCGACTTTCCATAAAATCACTTTATATTTTATGTGAAATCATTTTTATAAATATTTTTTGGTGCAACTGAATTTTACTCTGAAGGCATGTTTAAATACAATTAAATTATAAAATCAAAACAATTTAAAATATAAATAATCAACGTCCCACCCTCAAGCGGGCTGCCGTAAAATTATTAAACGTTGACTGGTCCGGAAGAGAAAACTGTTGGGAAGAACTGCAATACAGTATTACGTCACGGATTCTTTTTTTTTCATAATGGGGATGCAGATTCATATTTTTACCATTTTCAGACCTACTACATTCTCCAGGGACTGGTATCCCTTTTTAGTACGACATCATGTAAGCGATACCAATTGCCTCCGGTAATTTTGACACCCAGTTTGACGAAGTGAGCTTTGTTCTAGGAATTTAATTTGCCAAGAGCAAAATTAATTTCATGATTCTGGGGATATGATAGAATTCGGAAAGAACTTTTCAACCAAGTACAAAAATGTTACTCGTTATGATATTTGAACTGTACATCCACCTACGTGAAATTTGCCAGAAAAAACAGAAAATTATTTTTTTAAAAAAGGTATTGTAATACAAAACATTGATTTTTTTTTTTCGAAATGCCAATATATTGGCACTTGTAATGAGGGAAAATAGGATGGTTTCTATCAACTTGGAACTTCTGAAGGAATTTTAATACCAAGTATATGCGAAATCACAATTTAACAATAATTTTTTTTAATGGCAGTCTCATTATTTTTGTCAGAATAACCATATGTACTTTTAGGAATGTAAGTCATTGATATAATATCCTATCATGACCTTTTTTCATACATTGCCTAAATAGCTTTAGGCATTCTATAGAATGCCTGGGCATTCTATACAATGCCTAGGCAAAGTATGTAATCAATCTCATATTTCATACTTTGCCTAAAAACGTCCGGCATTGTATAGAATGCCTAGGCATTCTATAGAATGCCCGCATTTCATACTTTGCCGGTAACATATATATATATATATATATATATTTTCATATTCATTCCAAACGATTTTGTCGTGTTCTCTGATCAGTTTGCTCCATAATTCTTTTGCAGAACTTTCCACTGACGATTTTTATTTTATTTAGACATGCTTTAACCAACAATAATGTTGTTAAATTTTATTTTCATATTATGTATGCCCCAAATTATTATTTTTTATATAAAAAAAATTCTTCAATGGAATTCTCCCCCCCCCCCTTCCACTCTCATTTGTAAGCCGCCGTAGCTTAGTCGTTATGGTCACAAACTCATGCTTGGCGTTTCACGGGTTCGAGTCCATGTGTCACTGAAGACCTGCCATGTAGAGGATAATTAGATTATTTATTCAGGTCTGTCGTCAATAGCTCTCGTGTTGCTTGACAGTGCGAGGTAAATTAAATTAAAATCAAATCTTTAAGTTAATGCTATGTATTTTAACACTGTTGAAAAGGTCAAGGCATATTATAGTGCATTATTGTAACTATTTCATTATAATAATTTAATTTTAACTAACTTTTTAAATTCAAAGAAGTCTTCACTTATTTGATGCCTTTCTGTCTTTGGAATTTTATTGTATGGCAATTATCATTGTGTTTTTATAGATTTGTTTTCCTGTCGAAGAATCCTAAGATGAACTCTGGAATCTAAGGAAAATCTGATTGATTCACCTTTTTGTATGAATATATTTTTTGGGGACTGTCACTAGTTGCTTATAAGAAAAGCCCAGGTTAGTAAAAACATACTATCAGAATCAAACTGGAATTGCAAAAGTATATAATGGTGAATAATCCAATATCAAATATTAGACCAGCTGTTCTGAACATTTAAAAAATAAATGAAACTTTATTCGCCCAAGTATGAAACACTTACAAATTACAAATTAAAAAGGATTTTTTATATACAGTCCACTCTCAATAATTCAAAGTTGGAGGAACCAATGAAAAATTTCGAATTATCAAGAGTACGAATTGTCAAGAGGGTAGAAAAAATTCCCCAAATACACGAAGATTATTTTTTTCTAACGTTTTTAAATTTGAAACTATGTAATGAAACAACAGTTGTACATATTTATAAAGTTATTTTAAAGTATTTTAACAAGTACATATAAATACAGTACAGTATAAATATCTTACAGAAGTTAAAAGTCCTGTATTAAAAGAATACATTCATACACAATCCTACGCAATCTTCTTAACAATAGCGTACCATCCTTTCTAAACACATGTGTAGCAAAGCCACGTGTCAAACGGAAGATATGGACGGCTGACTACAGGTGCAGTTGGTTTATTGTCCACTTAAAGGAATGAAAACAATAAAAGTGTCTTTTTGCCTGAGGAATCGGAAAACACTAAGAAGGGGAAGCAGAAAGATGGTCATCAAAGGGGCTACGTCACAGGAGAGACACGCAGACATAACACAACGCAAAACTTGTACTCCAACCTGTTTATTACAGGACTGCAGATGACAGTGAGTGTTGGAATTGTCGAGAGTTTTATAAGATAACTTCGATTTATATATAGCGTGTTGTAGTGCGGCCAGCCACAGATTTTACTTCGAAGTATTGAGTGTAGCCAAACGTATTGTTTTAGTTCGAAATATCAAGAGTTTTTCTAGAGACTGAGTATATACTTCGAATTATCGAGAAGTTCGTATTATCGAAGGTTTGAATTATCGAGAGTCGACTGTATATATAAAATTGACGTAAATAGAGTTTATAAATAAAATGTTTTCGAACTTACCTATTATATAAAGTAATAGGTAATGTACTTTATCTATTATATAAAGTTTTGGGGGACAATTATATATGCTTGTAATTCTTTTTCTTTTGATATAAGTTCGAACTTATTTTTCTCGTTTCTATTAAGCACAGTAAGTTTTGTTTTATGTTATTTATGAATGAGTTGTCTTAGAATGTTAATCAGTATTAAATTTTGTCAGTAATTTCTTTAAAAAATTAATTTCTTCTAATTTTTATAAAAGCGAATTTCACCATCTACATTTTTATCACAATTGCTGTTTTGCTTTATTTTACTTGTGTTAATTTTTACGCCATTTTTCCCCTCCTAATAGATTTAAAATGTAAGAACTCTATGTAGTCCTTTTTATGTACATTCTTTTAAAAAAAGTTGTAAGTGTAAAATTGTCCACACAATTTGATTTTAACTTACTTCGCGCTCTGAAACAACACATGGGTTATTGGCGACGAACTTTGCAATTTTGATCCACGATCAAGTGATGAGAATGACACCTGAGCTGGCACCCCTTCCTCTCCTAACTTCCACCACAGGTCAAAGGAGAATTTTGAACCTCGACAGATTTAACGATAGTCCCTCATCAAGGATGATCTTCAGTGGAACTAAGTTTCGAACTCACGACTCGACAACGTGGTCTACGAGTTCGCGACCATGACCACTAGAATATCGCGATCGGTATATAACTTAAATCAATACGTTGTAGCGTTATAAAATCAAGCGAAATTAGAAAAAATTTTGGAAATTTTCTCAAACCTGATATAATAATTATTTTATGCGCATATTATAAACAGTTTCGTAGCAACTGATTAATGTATGTGTTTCTTTTATATATAATTACATTCGTGGTAATAACATGAAGCCCAGTGCCTGAGTGGTAGCGTATCGCGCTTTCACACCACAGGTCCGGGGCTCAAACTCCGGGCTGGGCAAGGTCGACTCAGCCTTTCATCCCTTCTGTGGGTCGATATAAGCTAACTAACACTGGGAACTGGGGATTTCACGTATGACTGACCACCTGACCGGAACATCTGCTCATGCATCTCAGTGTCCAAGGTTATGCAACTGAGATGGGTACAGTAGCCCTTGGCCCCCATGGGCTATTGCGCCACTTAGACAGAGAGAGAGAGAGAAAGAGAGGTAATACAGTCGACTCTCGTTAATTCAAACTTTCGATAATACGTACCTCTCGCTAATTCGAAGTACATGCTCAGCCCCTTGGAAAACTCTTGATATTTCGAACTAAAACAATGTTTTGTTAAACTCAATATTTCGAAGTAAAGTCTGTGGATGGCCATAATGGAGTACGTGATAATTCGAAGTGATCTTATAAAACTCACGGCAGTTCAAACACTCCCTATCATGTAGAGTCCTGTAGCAAACAGGTTGGACCTTGCGTATTTTGTGTTGTATTGTTTCTACTTGTCTACCCTGTAACGTAGTCCCTTTGATGGCCATCGGAGTTGACTCCGATAATTCTGACAAAAGCTAAAGTGTCACTAAACAAATTACTCAACTTTTTCCTTGAAAATCATGTTGATGCGGACATTTTTCAAGCTTCATTTATTCTAGAAAAATCTATTGACAAAGTTAGATTGACTTCCATAAAACAAAAAATATAACAGATTTTTTTTCCGTCGAAAAAATTTATTATGTACAGTATACATTCTTTTAATAGTTGTGTTTTTAATACACAAATGTATTCTTTTAATACAGGGCTTTTAACTTCTGTATAATATTTATACTGTGTTATATTTTTATGCTGTAATATAAAAAGTACTTCAAAATAATTTTATACATATGTGCAATTGTTGCTTTATTACATAGTTTTAGATTTAAATGTATTAGAAAAAATTTCTCTTCATGCATTTTGGGAGTTTTTTCCCTCTTTCCCTACCCTCTTGATAATTCGAAGTTTTTCATTGGTCCCTTCAACTTCGAATTATCGAAAGTCGACTGTATATATATTTGTATCAATTGAAATATAAAAAAAAGTAGATGGGGGGGGGATAACTATATTTCAAGTTACGAAATATACGTACCGTAAAATCCGGCGTATAACGTGCGCTTTTTACACAAAAAACATGATCGAAATTTAGCCGTGCACAAAAATAACAGCTTTAGAAGTAAGAGATGAGTATAAAAAAAATTTAGATTTCTACGTAATTTGAAATACTGTTTATTTAAAAGAAATGACATATATATACCTAATGAACTTAGAGGGTTGTAATTTTAAAAGTATGCTATTTTTTTTCTAAAGCTTGGAATGATACCTCGAATAAATGACTTCTTAGTGAAAAAAGGGGTTCTCTCGCGTTTACACGGCGAGTATACTTTAAAATTAAAAAATTGCATCTTGAAAGTATATTTGCGCGTTATACGCCATATATTACGCTACACATTATTTTTTAAATAAAAATTGCGAAAATTTTTATTTAAAAAATAAAGAATTCCTTTTTTTATCTGCCTGTGGTTCCCAACCCTAGGGTTGTGGAGAGCCTGTGGTTCCCAACCCTAGACTTTTAAATTTATGTTGTCTCCGTAGATGTGTCTCTAGACTGGTACTTTTGAAATCGGAGTCTGAATTTCAACTTCAGTTAGAAATGTGTGTCTATTTTGACAGAACCTTAGGTAGAATTTTTGTCGCCAATGAAACGTTTCTAAAATTGGGTTTTCCCAGAAACATCACTTTTGTCAGGATTCTTTTTTTAAAAAAAAATGCCGTGTAACTTCCGCCATCTATTAAAACGTATCATTCGTCTGACGCCATTAAATTGAAATATTGCAGTTTTTAGCAGTTGAAGGCTTGAAATTAACGCGCAAATAATTTTACTAACATAGTCTCTAAAGATGACATCTATTGTTGCCGAGGCTAAATAATGTTTACATAAAAAAGTTTCAAGCCACTTGCATTTCCTTTAAATATTGAGACTTGTGTGGAGTTATAAAAAATCATTTTTTTTATCCGTTAGTTCTCTATTCACGTAGAAGTACTGCGGAAGACCCACATTGTTAATGCTGAATGTGTCAAGGCTCAAAAAGTTCTCCCATTGTCGTGATGTGGAAGTTTGAAGAGAAGTGCCTTGTAATTTGACCTGTACTCAAGATTAGGAGGTTCGTCGTCAATAGTCCGCCTGTTACTTCATAGAGCGACGTTTGTTAAAATAAAATGAAATAACTTAGAAGTGTCTGAAGATTTTTCGATACAGCAGTTTTTGTAAAGAAATAAACTAATGATATATCCCTACAATGAAACTGTTTTGAAAATCTAATGTATATTTGTAGGTTTCATTTTTATGAGATTACCAGTAATGCTTTAACATCTGTGAGCAATTTTTTCTCCTTTACTTAATGAGCTTTTAAGTCCTAATAATTTGTTAGTTAACCCTCTGTTGTGTGTCATTAAAAAAATGTTGCATAACTTATGGAAAAACAAAATAAATTTAGTTGAGAAAGATATAAACTTTTCTGTGATATGTTTCAAATTTATATCATTAGATATTAGCAAATGTGTGTTCTACTCTTTCTCTAAGTTGTATCAACCATTTAAAGACTCCCTCTAACACACTTAAAAAAATATATCGCTAAATTATATGCAGCCGAAAGAACGTGCAGATCTATAGTCTTCCAGATATCAGGTTAGCGTGTTGGATGATAAAGCCCCGATCTTCGTCACGTAAAGTTCGTCGCTAGGAGCCCTCGTGTTGCTTCGAAGTGTGGCGTTATTAAACGTTACATGAGACCACTAATCAGTTTCTTATGCAACATGCTTAAACATATACAAACTAGCAAAAATGAATCATCGTTGAAAAGACTTATTCAAAGTATACACTATACTCATGAAAGATATACGAAAAGAATCACTAAAACTCACCACGTTTACGCTCTTCTATATTTTTGCATCAACATGAAGGAAGGATTGGAGAACGAAAATTTCGCCTCCAAATTGATATTCAACGAAGAAGCAATGTTTCACTTATCCCAGAATGCAAATCGGGAAATCCATGTGCAGTCATGACAATTGAGAGATTCACCAAAGTTGAATGTTTTCTGTGCAGTGTCACAAACAAAGATGTTTTTCTTCGCTGAGGAAACTGTGACTGGTAAATGTTACCTGGATATGTTGTGGTTGCCCGCAACTCAGTGCTGACTTCACAGGTACTTTGTCTTCCAACAAGACGAAAGCACCCAGTTCGTGACTACCTGAACGATAAACTTCTGCATTTTGAATTGAGTGTACTTGTTAGAATGACTTAGCGTTTTCCGCTGGCCTCTCAGATCCCCTGATTTAATGCCCTGCGACTTCATGTGGAGGTATGTTTACGTTCCCCCACTACCACAATCCTTAGTCGAACTCAAAGACCGCATCAGTGTTGTATTGTAGACAATTGACAGGACTGAAGTGGCGCGTTTTTATCCTATAGGACAGAACCCGGGACCTTTGGATCCGAAGCCGAGTAACTTAACCACTACACCAAAATGGTCACCATGGTGCGGAGGTTGTTACTGGCTTATATAGATTAGATCACTACACACTCCCCTACCAGAGAGTTGGTTAGGCGAACGAACGATATAGTTGTTAATGAGAGCAGTCAGTTTTTTTTGTGTGTTTTATGAGTTGCGTCATGTTTATCTGACGATTTTTTTCTTGGTTGCTCTCTTGCGTCATGTTTATCTAACGAATTTTTTCCCCTGGTCGCTCTCTTTTTTGAAGGTAGATGGCACCACGACAGATCAGTATAGGTTTCGCTTTTCTTAGTCAAGCTAGGGTCACCAAATGAAGTGGCGCGTTTTTATCCTGTAGGACAGAACCCGGGACCTTTGGGTCCGAAGCCGAGTAACTTAACCACTACACCAAAATGATCACCATGGTGCGGAGGTTGTTACTGGCTTATATAGATTATATCATTACAGGACTATGCTACAGAATGTATGAAATGAGCTTGATTATCGTCTGGGCGAGTGTCGCGTCTACAAACAGGGCACATATTGAACATTTGTAGAGGGGATGAGACAGGGAGTTTGTGGTTTTTTTCGTGTATCTTTCATATGTGCACGTGTAATACTTTTGAAAATGTAGCCGTTTCAAAATCAATGAATCAATTTATTTTTCTGAAACTTTCGAGTGGTCTAGGCATCGGATCACGGCTAGCGTGTCATGAGTTCGATCCTAGTATCACTGAAGATCCGCCGTGTAGGGGAGCGATGCACGTTAAATCGGTCGAGAGCTCAAACGTCCTCCCGTTGGTGTGGTGTGGTAGCTAGGAGAGGGGGGTGCCAGCTCAGGTGTCGTCCGCGTCACTTGACCATGGTTCAAAATTACGCGGACCGTCGCCAAAAGCCCTCGTGTTGCGAATCAGTGCTGCGTTAATATACTCTCACTCACTGAAACTTTCGATCGCTGCGGCCCGCCTTTATGTATCAGGGAGACATCGCGGACCGACCAAGATTATGAACATCCCTCCCCGACTTAATATTCTTGATCAAATTGCAAGTTGTAGTAGAGGTTTTTCATTGGGATGATCTAGTCTAGTTATGGCACATCTTTCTATTTTTCCACGTGGCCTTTCAGAGTCCGTAGAAGAGGGAAATCTCAACGTTACACGAGAGACTCCGCTGACCCCCCTAGAGAGACGCTGCTGACCCCCAAGAATCCACGTACCACAGTTTAAGAACCACTGATTTGTGCTATCCCCTTATTTTAATAATAAACATTAGACGCTTTTTTTCAAGAGCTGTGGGTGGATGTGTATAAAAAGGGCGGTTGTTTTGTTTTAAATCCATTCGTATTTATAGACATGACGTGCTTAAAAATAATCTCGTGAAATCACAGGACGTATGTGAGGATAAGTAGGATGTGTTTATGTGTAATTATCACAAAAATGTTTATCAAATTATTCAATTAAGTTTGTTTTTCACTCCGTTAGAAGTCGGCATAAAAAGTGTATGACATGTATTGGAACTTTAAGGACAATGTGTCTGGGAGAAAAAATTTCAAGGATATTTCGTGAAGGGGGAGAAAAAAAAAGGCTTGTTGTGTGTCGAAAATTCTCAGTAACCCTATTTGGGATCGATTTTCATGTGAAAGAAATGGGAAAAGGCAGAAATAAAGAATCAATAACTCATTAGCGGTCTTTAGGCCTGTTTCGATACATACAGACGCGCATGCGGAGTAGCGTCTGGGGTGGGGAAGGAAATGTCATACGTCGATAAGCATATCTATAACAAATTAGGTTGCGACACAACCCCTACGAATGGTTGGATGTGCCCCCCTTTTTTATTGTTGTTGCGAGACACACAAACAGGTTTATTTCTACATTAGTTATAGTTTTTCGATTTTCTTCGGTGGAAAAAAAATAAACAAGGGTCTGTAAAAATAATCTAGACTTGATTTTCGATATGAAATGTGAAGGTCGGCTAAAATTTCGATTAGGCTTGATTCTAAAGAGCGAAGAAGAAAGTTTCATCACTGAAAGACGTATTTGCAGATACAGATTTCCTTTTTATTGCACTTGCACTTACACCTTTTTAATTTCCTTAATTGCAATTGACAACCTTTACATTTCGTTTCCTTGTATTCTAAACCATTCTGAAGAATAATTTTATATTTTATCGTTGTTGTGCCTATAAATTATCAAATAGACTGACAATTTATGATTAATTTTTGATTATTTTTCCTACATGTTTCAGTTATTTTTACTATCAAAGTAATTCCTTTTGAGTTTTAATATAAAATGCTATTGCATTTTTTATATAAAATATATTATGCCAATTACAAGCCTCGTCATTTTGAACTATGGTCAAATGAAAAAGACGACACCTGAGCGGGAATCTCCCCCTCCTAACTAACACTCCACGCCAACTGAGCCACGACAGATTTTACGTGCATCAACTCCTCTACATGGTGGATCTTCAGTACACTAGGTTCGATCTCATGACACGTCGTCCAAGAGTCCGTGACCATGACCACTAGGCTGCTTCGGCCATTTTTAAGCGAAATGTTGACAAGACTGTATAACAAAGCTGTTTTATTCTTAAGGCTTAATAGGTTAAGGGCTAAAAGTTCCAAGAAGATTTAGTAATCTATGAGAGGAATTTTATTTTACGCAACTTTTATTTGTACTATATTGCAAAAGACATTAAAGAGAATTTTTTTGTTTCTCTCAAGATTGGTCCTGGTTTTCAGTCACTTATTTTAATAATGCTTTTTTTCTTAGTCCTACGTCTTGTATTTTTACCGAGTCGTCTTGATTCTGTAGATAAAAATATGTTATCAGAAAAAAAATAGCTTTTTACTTATAAAGAATTTTTTTTCTAGTATTCCATAGAAGGTCCTTATTTCTTGCAGCTAATCTCTGCCACAAACTTCACACTTTGTAAGGGCATATTAAAGTAATACATCAATCATATCGTATATCAACCTTCGACAACACTGACGTGACAATATGGTCTGGAATAAGCCTACTGTATCAGCGTCAGGAATAGGTGGTTTGTTTTCGGTATGCAGAAACTCTCATAGATTCTCACTGGTACCAATTCATTTTTTGGAATCGATCCCAGTCGAGAAGTTCACACATAGCAAGAGGACGGATTCGATTTCTGCCACTTCTTTTCTTTTTGGGTGATGAATGGACATGCCCTAGCAGTGCTGGAACAGTTCTCCATCACAGGATTCGATCCAAGTCTACTGTACGATCGGAACTGTAAAGAGGGGAAGGGGATCGTTAGGAATCGTTTATTGGAATTTAAAGCTTTTACCGAAGCTGTGTTGAAGTGTTTCAAAGATCGTCGATTTTGATAGATTTTTTGTTTTACGTCGGACTTTAGGGTTATTGAAGTTATTCTGATTTATGAATCGAAATTTTTTGCCTTATATTTTATTGGATTTCTCTTATCTAGTCGAAAGTTGTTGAATTTGTATGTGAATGCTTTATAGAACAAGTTTTCCATGTACTGTAATGTATAGTATCGGGACGTCAAATGAGATGTTTTGTTGAATAATCAGTTTTGGGTTAGGGTGGGCAATTGTTTTGGCCCGAGGGCCACGTTTTGGAAGCAGAGGATGCCGAAGGGCTGCAGCTTTTTAAAATGATTGTTTTCATTAGTTAACTTTGCATCTCAAAAAAGGTGTTAACTGCACCGCATGTATAAAAATCAACAAATGTTAAATAAGATTGGGATGTTTTATTCAATTTATTTACTGTGCTAATTTCAAATCTATAGCTGCTAGCTCATATAATTTTAGAGTCAGTTTAATGATTATATATATATATAGGACTAAAAGGTTAAGCAGAGACGAAAATGTTATTTCAAAAGTATTAGCGATATATGTAATAGTTTCGAGAACATTTTAATATAAAGCACATTAAATCTTTCATGTTTGGATTAAGTAAGACAGAAATATGTATTACGGATAATATACTAAATTCAGATAAATTTATAGATAGTCATACTTTACATATCATAAGAGACATTCTAAAATTTCTGAAGCATAAACATAAAATAAATGTCAATGTAAATAAAAATATCAAACAGAATATTGTACATTATTATACATGAATAATCTTTTGATAATATTAATTTTTCTAGCATTTTTAAAAAACACATGTCAACTTTCCCAATTCAAATATCACTATTAAAAAGGCTTTTAAATATAATAAAAAATAGGTAGATCAATTTTTAACTATAATGCACCTATCAAGCAAGAAATTTAATATGTTACTGTAATGAATTTAAAGAATTCAAAGATAACTTTCACCAGCATGTTATTACTGGTGATCTCAATATTGTAAAAGACAATAATCTTAGAAATATAATGAATAAAGGTACTGGTTTTAGACTTATGATATCCAATAATAATAAAATTATCAAAAATCAGTTATATAATGATATTGAGCAATTCATTTACAAAATTGCTATTAAATATAGTATGCCTATAGAGGCATTCACAGAGTTTAAATGTAACATTACACAACAGATTAATAAATGTAACTTTAGTACAGATAATAACATCTTTTTTAATGATATTAAAAATCAGATTAAAAAATTACAAAATAAATTTATTATAGTTTATATTGATAAAGTGCTGGAAATTTTGCCTTCATTTGTAAATACTATATAGTTTAATGCTCAACAAACATTTTGAAAATAATACAGCTTTTATTAGGTCATCAATTTCTGATAGAGAAATAAATAATCGAATTTTGGCTTTTCATAAACAATTAAAAATACAAATTAATAACAATTTTAAATTTCCACATGTATTTCTTACTCCTAAATTTCATAAAAATCCAGTAAAGTTTAGAACAGTTAATAATGGTTTTAATACATATATATCAGCAAATCAGGCAAAATTCTACATGAAATGTTACAAGATACAATAAATAATCTAAAAACTTCAGGCATTCTTAAAATAGTACAGAACTTATTGCACAAATTAAAGATAAAAAAATATTTTCAGTATTTAGTTTAGATTTTGAAGATCTTTTTAACTCAATTAATATTGATGATATGATAAAAACACTAGTAAAATTACATAAAGATAATTTGTTTAAAAATGACAAATATGATAGATTTGGTTCTCTACTTAGGTTAGTTCAAAAGAGAATTATGTTTATCATAATGGTAATTTTTATCAACAGATTAAGGGTCTACCACAAGGTGGCCCAGCTAGCAACTGTCTTGCCAATTTATATTTACATTATTTTGAAAATAGTTTCACAGATAACTTAGAATTTTATTTTTTTCGTTATATAGATGATATAATCATTTTTGGCAAGCAAGACAACTTTAAACCTAATATTAATTTTATCCACAATATCTTAATTTAATACAGACAAATAGTAACAGTTACGAAGCAAATTTTCTTGATGTAGAAATTAAATTAAAAGATTATAAAATAGTTACTAATATTTATGATAAACGAGAAGACTTTAATTTCAATATTATAAAAGTACCGCATTGGAGAGTAATGTGCATGTATCTATATTCAGAAATATTGTTCTTAATTACATACTACGCAATAAATTTCTAGTTTCTAATAAATCAGAAAAAATAAAAAATTATAAACATTTTACTAAATACTGTTTAATTCAAAACTACCCTATTAATTTTATTAATAGATATTTAAATAATGAAATTCTAAATAGTAAGGATTAAATTTCCATAGTTTTAAAAGGTTTATATTATAGATTTATTATTCTTCCTAGATAGTTTAAATACCCCAGTTTCTAGTTTTAGATAAAATTACTTTTTTAGAATATATTATAACTTTTAAACCAGATTAAGAGTCTCTAAGATAATGGTAGTATGTTTACATTTCTTATTTTATTATTTCTATATTTTCATACTTTTGCTAAGTGCTATTTTTCAGCCTTTGCTTTGTTTTGAAATTGTATTTGGGTCCAGAATCGGGCAATAACTTGTTTATTGTACACAGATTTAGCGCGGGCTCTGCATTTCAGTATGCAATTTTTGGGTAAGTTACCTTTTCCTTATAATGGATTTAGATTTCCTATCCATTATTTCCAATTGGTATTTGCTTGGTATTATTAACAAAAAAAGGGGGAAGGTTGGCTGGCCAAAAAAACATGTTCAATCCCACTTTTATACAGAAGGATTTTTTTAAAGAAAATTTTATGTATACTAGCTGTCCTAAGTCAGCAATGTTGATAATACTGAAGCATCCATTCTTTTATATTTACTCTGTTATTTCAATCTTTCATATCTCCTTCTAAATTCTGTTGTCTTGTTATCTAGCAATTGATATTCTTTTAAGTATTAATCATGTAATTCATCTCTCTCTTGTAGAGAAATTTTGAATATATATATATATTATATATAATGTGTGTGTATATGCGTGTGTGTGTGTGTATATATGTGTATATATATGTATATGTGTGTATATATATGTGTGTGTGTCTATATATATATATATATATATATATATATATATATATATATATGGGAGACAACAAGGGTCTAAAGCAGAGGTTCCCAAACTTTTTTGTCTCATAGACCCCTTGCCCTGTTTTTCGGTTTGGGGTAGACCCCTGCTTACGTAATATTTAATTTTTGCAAATGTATCAGCTTAAATGTGTTTATGACAGCTGATACAGAGCTAATTATTTTAAAAGATTTAAATTTATAGTTGTAGTGAAGTATAGAATTTAAAACTTAAGAAACAAACATGTTAATTAAATTAAATTTAAACGATTCATAAAATAACTGATAAACAAACTAATGTTTTTTGTCAGGGATGAATTTGGTGCTTCAATAGCATATTTTCAACATTAGTTATCAATCTTATCAGGTTTAACCCTAAATTTCCTTGGTTAGTCGTGTCCAGTCAACAACCGTTACTGAAACTCCTTCATACTAGGAAAAGCCAAAATTTAAAAAAATCTCACAATATTGCATAATTTGAGATAAATAACAGGTATGTCTTTTCAAAGCCAAAATTGCTGGCATCCGTTTTTAAACTTTAATACCTCCGTTACTGCCTATTCCAATCAGCTCCTCTTGTAATGTGACATTTTTTTTCTTAGTGTGATTATATGAATTCTTTGCCTTCTGTGGTAATTACCATTTATATTGTCAAAGCATTCTCAAACCTAGTTTCAATATCTGAATAAAAGGAACTTAAATGTTGAAGTAGGTTAAAACGCCATTTTCCTGGCAGATTATCGGTGGCCAATTTAGAAACTGGGAAAATTCGCAACGTCCAATATTATACTCATTTAGCTTAATTCTGGCAAAAAACGCTAAAATGGCCTTTGCTTAAATAAAATTTATGCTATCACCTTATAACTGCAAATTAACCTTATTAAATTTAGTAAATAAATCTGTTAAATGTAAAATCTGTTATTCATTTGATTAAGTTTTCCTTTAAAATTAAAGTCACATTCTGGTTTAATAAGAACCACAAACGTAGACCCCCATTTACAACTCATGGACCCACAATTTATCTTTTTGCTGTCTTGGACCCCCTACAGGTCGCCATAGACCCCTGGGGGTCTATATAGACCACTTTAGGAATCACTGGTCTAAAGCATTTGTCTTTCTTCTGATTTATTTAAAACTTAACAACAATTAATTAAAGAAAAGTAGCTATTCTAAGTTTCTAATTTCTAACAAATAGATTTCCATGATGTGACGACGGGAACTCCTGCTCGCGCACCTCAGTCTCTTTATCTCTCCGTCTTCTCATAGCCAAAGTTTTTGTTTCACATTGGATCAGCTGCGCCTGCGCGCGAAGACTGCGTACTTTGTTTTGTTGAGAGATTCAATTGGATGACGACTCCACAACCACCGATTCCACTAAATACACACACACACACATTTTTCTACAATTTTTTTATTAAATCGATAGTGAGACAGCTTGTGAAATTCTCCTCACAATTGTATGTCAGCCAACTTGCAAGTATCTTTACGTTGCTAATCTTCGTGCTAGAAAAACTTTGCCCACAAATATATGTTGGCCCAATTACAGAGAAAATTTTCTGTCCATTTAGTTCTTAGTTCTGTTATTTAGTTTAGTTTTCTGGGACGAGCGCAAAAAAACTTTGTGAGCCGCATGTGGCCCGTGGGCTGCTATTTGATCATCTCTGATTTTTGGTACCCATAAATCACGTGTGCATTATAAAAATTGTTGGGAAGTCGTTCGCACCTTAACTTCTGTGTATTTCACTATCAAAAAGTGCATTTTCTAAAAATCCCCCTTAATTTTTTTTTATCTGAAGAGGGGGATCCAGAGAGTCTGTCTTCCTCTCGCCACGTGGCTTCGCAGAAGAGGCGCATCCGCTTTTGCCGGGAGGACCGAGTGTCTCGCCACAGAGCGACGCCTGCTCTCCAAATGAATGGATCAAATTGTCATCCAAAAATACTTCCTCTGGGCCAGATGTGTTTACGAGCCTCAGATCCGGCACATGGACTGTGTGTGTGATTTATTTCAATGGATATGCACTTTCACGGTCAAAAGAAGGTCTCGACAAACTGAGAATCGTGTTTGCTGTAGAGATGCGAGGACAGAAATAACGAATGTGACGTCGGGAGGAATTATTTATAAAACGAATATCGTTTCTTGAGTTTTTTGACATATTTAAAAAAAAATTAGACCTTTCACCTACGAGTTAAAATTTAATATTCGAATTACAATTAAACAAAAAATGTAAAGGATTCAAGTGGCATATTCTTGGAAAAGATTTTTGGAAAGAATAGCGATTATAAATGATGAAATAGTGGACTTGTACATGTTTCAAATCAGCGAATATCCTATTTTATATTTGGTTATTCAAATGGCATTAAATGATATTCACTATCAATTCATTAATATAATTCAAGTAATTATAATTACATCGTTTTTTTTTCATATTTTTTTTAAAAGGCATATACTACTTTATATTTTAGTTGTAAAGGACATTTTCTGGTACTGATTTCTGAAGCTCATTTATATTTTAGTTTTTGCATACTTATTCAAAAATAGATTTTTATTGTACGCTTCCAATTGTTTATTTCTGCCCGACACAAAGTTATAATAAAGTCTGCCTTACAGTTATATAAGTAATATAAAGTATATTACAGTAATATAAAGTCTGCCCTACAGTTATAAATCTTCATAATTCGAAGCTCGGTTTGATGACAAGATCGACAACTTGACCCGGTACCCCATCCACGCAACGGTCAACGTGGAAATTTTGAGTCCGGAATGATTTAATGCGCTTCAGCTCCACTTCACAACTAATCTTCAAGGTAACGGGACTCATTGCCGGCGTGTCACGAGTTCGAGCCTGGTGCCGCTGAAAGCCCGCCGTGCAAAGGAGGCTCTGATGCACGTTAAATCTATCGAGACTCAAACGTTCTCTCGTTGGTGTGGTGTGGTAGTTAGGATAGGGGGTGCCAGCTCAGATGTCGTCTTCATCACTTGACCATTGTTCAATAGTACGAGGTCTGTCGCCAAAAGCCCTCGAGTAGCTGATTAGTGTGCGACGTAATATTCACTCACTCAATCACACTCAACGAATCTTCAGTTGAATCAAGCATCGAACACGCAGTTTGATTGAAATATCGAGGGCCACGAACTCGTTTCCATGACTTCTCGATTGCTTTACTTTCATCAATGTAACATTGAGTGACGGACTACAAACATAATTGGAGTTTGGCAAGGCTGAGTATGTATTAAATCTTATTTAAAATAAGTATCTAGCCTCAATATTAATGATATTTGAAAGTAAATTGTAATCAGTATATTGGTCTTTTAAATGGTTGGTTAGGTGGATACAGTGTAATCTTGTTAGGTTAAATCATAGGTTCTCAACGTGGATGATAACGCCCCCTTGTGGGCGTTTCAGGGGGGCAGTAAAAAAATCCAGAGAAAATTGGGGGGCTTTGAGATGGCACGAAGGGGCTTGGGCAAAAAAGTCTAACAAAACCTAAAAAATATGCTAATTGTGTACTAAGAAAAGTAAACTTTAATACTGTTTACTTATGTTAATTGTATGGATTTGAATCATTTCTGTATCTCATGTATGAAAATTCACATATTTCGGTAATTGGGGATGTGGATGAAAAACTTAAAAATTACATTACATTCAGACTGACATTAAATTGAATGATATAGTGCATTTTAATTTCAGTAGTGCACGTGTTCTCTTTGTCTGTGAGCAGTAGGAAAAATGGTTCGTCCACTGCATTTCATTACGCATATTATCCAAGAAGCATAATTAAACATGCTAACCAGGAATTAACGTGTGATTCTTTAAAGGCTGAAACTGTCAATTTATATTTGTTTTGAAAGCAATAGTTTTTTTTTTATGAATTATTTCGTATCATCAAAACACCTGCCTGTCTTTATAACAGATAAGCTAAAACTTTTATTCCACTCTTTTAAATGAAGAAATTCAGTAGCGTTTCAATTCCACAACACTATCCTATCTAAGACTAAAATATATAATATTACACATTTAAATATATTTGTGGCAATAGCTATTTCAGATTCACAAGAAAAATATTAAATAAAAAAGTATTTTCCATTAGTAATAGAATATTTTTTAAAATTTAACTTTTGTTTTCACCGTGTATTACATACACTCTTATTTCTCTCGATTGGGAGAGGGCGGTGTCGAAATATTCACTAGAAAAGGGGGCGCCAGTTCAAAAAAGGTTGGGAACCTATGGGTTAAATTAACGTTGTGTGCGACGTCAACATATTGTATTGTGCTTGAATAAACATACACAAAGGTTTTTTGAAAGATTTGTGACTCAGTTTGTTTTTATGGAGTCAAATGACAAACCCACTCTACGAACTAAACCCATTGGTTGGATACTTATTAGAAAAGCTGTGTGCTTAATGGATGAGACTATAGTTAGAAGGTTCAAACAACAAATCCTATGGCTACTTATATCTATTGATCCTCTTATGGAATTTATGTAAGCGACGTAATTGGTTATTGTTTTGTGAGCATTTACTTTGAATGAAAATGCTATTTTTTAGAAACCCGGTTGTTTTCTGAGTAAAAGGTAAGGAATTTGATACCAGAATCTGGTGATGCCCGTTTTATTATTCATAAAGCGCTTTTTCCCGGTCGATATCCGACGCATGATTACTTGTGTTTTGGTAACATTAATCTTCCGTGCCATAATCTGTGACTCCGGGGAATGCATTGGGCGATCGAGGATTTGTGAGACTTCATGATGACGCAAGATGCGTTCTATTATTAGCGAAGCTTAGAGAAGATTATGGTGGAGTTTGCCTCAAAAAGGGTGGGTCTGACAACAGGTCTCTGGAGGCTGCGTCTGGTTTTACCATTAGTGTGAGATATAGTTTATCGCAGTGGATAAGAATAGAATTCAGTCTGTTGAATAGAATTTGTTTTCTCAAGAAATAAAAAGTAGAAGAATGAAAGGGATCAATTTTTAAGATCGTTAATGTTGTATTACGAATTTTGTTTATAAATATATAAGCGAGGGCTTATTAACATGGAACTAAAAAGCAGCACTAGAGTTACTGGCGACAGCCCTTATATTTTTGAACTTTGGTCGTGACGAGGTCCCGATATCTGAGCTGGCAGTCCCCTCTCCAAGCTTCCAAACCACCACAACAGGACTTACAGTCTCGCCAGATTTAATGTACGCAAGCCTTTCTGTATGGAGGATCTTGTGTGGTACTAGAGCTTGGAGGTGAGTGAAAATTTACGTCGTACTGTTCAGCTACACGAGGGCTTTTGGCAACGGACCTCGTCATTTTGAACCATGGTCAAGTGACGAGGACGACACCTGATCTGGCACCCCCTCTCCTAACTACCACACCACACCACGGGAGGACGTTTGAGCTCTCGACAGATTTAACGTGCATCGCTCCCCTACACGGCGGGACTTTAGCGGTACTGGGCTCGAACTCATGACATACCATCCACCAGTGGCGTAACGTACACCCCCGCAATATTCTCCGTTACACTTCTGCCATCCACGATCCGATACCTTGACCACTGAGCTACCGCGGCCCACTAGGGCTTGGAACTCTCCATGATACGTCGGCTACGAGTTCGTGACCTTAACTACTAGGCTACCGTGGCAAGTAGGAAGAATTCGGATTCTGTCTCGATACTTAAGTTAGTAGGCTGCTATATATCTTTGCTGTAAAAATATTAGCAATTCGATGACATTGGGTCCGCAGTAGCCTAGTGGTCATAGTCGCGAACTTCTGACCGATGTTGTCGAATCGCAGACCGGGTGCCACTAAAATCCCTCCGTGTAGGACTGATGAACGAAAAATCTGTTGGGGCTCAAAGTCCTTATGGTGGCGTGATGTGGGATTTTAGAGAGGGAAGGCAGCTCAGGTGTCGTCTTCCTTACTTGCCTAACACAGTCCGTCTGCAACGGCTATTGTGTAGCTTCAAAATGCGACGGAATGTGGCAAAAACAAAAAAGTAATTGTTGCACATCGGTATTTTTGACAATGGTGTCAGAATTAGCACTTACTTAGAAGAGGCAGTGGCGCACACAAGGGGGCTGTTCTAGGCTCCTCCCCCAAACCCTTGAGTGCTTTTCGATTGATGGTAATCCTATATATACATATAAAATAAAATTTAATTTAGTACTTGTAATTAACAAGTCATTTTTATTAATTAATGCTAATTATTAATTCAATTTTTTTTGTTAACAAAATCAGAAGAATCAATTGATGTTTTGAGGTATGATACGAGTTAAGGGACTTTCGATCATGAACCCCCACCTTGAAAAATTTTGTGTGTGCTACTGAGAAGAGGTATATACAAGTGAAACAAATTGCATTAACTGAAGTTGGTCAAGTAAAGAGAGAGAGATAAGGAACTTATAAATTCTTAGCGATGACCTTGGCTCGCAGATATTAAGGATGTTTTCAGAATTTCGTAATTAAGTTTGGTAAAGAAAATACAATAGCATTAAAATGTTGACCTAATATTTGTTGGGCCTTTAGATTTCATCCTAGGAATTTTGCATCATTTTTAATACGGTCACTGTAAGTATTCAGAAACGAGTTGCTACTAAATTTTTCGTACAGAGTAATAAAACCTCGCAGTGATTTTTGTTTTGTTTTGTTCTCTTTAGTCCTTTTTTAT
Source organism: Trichonephila clavata (assembly GCA_019973975.1). Classification (NCBI taxonomy): domain Eukaryota; kingdom Metazoa; phylum Arthropoda; class Arachnida; order Araneae; family Nephilidae; genus Trichonephila; species Trichonephila clavata. The sequence goes on along the minus strand of BMAO01021178.1, from coordinate 48,638 downwards.
GCAGCATTCGTTTTTGTTTTATTTTCCGTTGAGTTTCATGTTGAATTTATTCTTTTCTATTGAAAACAATAAAACATGCATGCTTTTTTATATTTATCACTCAATGAAAATGACTAGCTGAAACAGTCTACACTTGGTAGAACATCGACTTTTCCCTCCGCACCTGTGCGACACACGACCCCCCGACGACAACATTTATTATTGCAGAAAAGGAGATGGAAAGGGCCAGCTGTTTCCTTTTGGAGAGTGGGCGGTGAAAGGTGCATTGCATTTGTATGGCTGTCCCTCAGCGGATCTCGCCGTCTACAATGGCATGAATTTTTTTGTGCCCCGCTGTCACAGAGAGGAATTGGATCCTTGGAAGAAGAAACTGTTTTCCGTTTATAGGATTTGCTTAGGAAAAGTAAAATGGCAAACTGGGAGTTGGATTTGCGAAGCTTTTGAATTTCTTTACGTGCCGAGATTTGAACAGGAAGTTTCAAAACATTTGGCATTGTCATGCTTGGAAAAAAAAACTGTTTATTTCTAAATCTGCTGCAAGGAAAATACTTGCGGAATCTATTGTTACATTGTTGTAGAGCAGACATTTTCAACTAAATTGTTGGTATTTTGGCAATGTGATAAATTTAGAATTTCTGTATTCTTGGAAAATAATTTGTTAGAATATTGTTGAAAGTGATTCCTAATATGAAATTATTTATGGTACTGAATTAAAATCGCGTGAAAATTCTTTGGGAGAAGTTCTTGAATTGCAAGTAATAGTCACAGTAGACTGTGAAAAAGAGATTTGCTAATTTGTATATATACATCGTGGTCGAATAATAAAAGTATGAAAAAATTGGAACTGTGTAATGTGTGTGTAGGTGTAACACCATTGTTGAATCTTGTTTTATGCAGTTGATAATATCTATGTTTGAAACATCGTAACAACCTTTCCCAAATACGATTTCGTAGATTACCAATATTCTAAAACTTCATAAAGGATTTTGGACAATGAACACTTCATTATTTTATATTGTACTTAAATGCCCAGGATGGGGCACTGTAGTTTGAAAATGAATTTCATTAACCATATTTTTTCACTGTATAAGTAGGGAAAATTAAGGGCGTAGAACCTACATTTCTTATTTCCTGGAATACACGTATAAAGACCACAAAAGATCCGTAGATAAATATTTTGGAAGCTGTGGCTCTTTAAATGAAACTGGGTCTCAAATTCTCTAATGCAAGGGTGGACATTCGTTTTGGGCCACGTTGGGGAAGCGGAGGACACCGGAGGGCTGCACCTTTTTCAAATGATTGCATTAATTAGTTAACTTTGCATCTCAGAAAAGGTATAAATCGCACCATAAAAATCATTAAGCATTAGTTAAATAAAACAGTGGTATTTTTATTCAGTTTATTTATTGTGCTAATTTCATATTTTTAGTTGCAAACACATTTAATTTTAGAATAAGTTAAAGATAAATGTACCCTATCACACCTTTTCTGACTGTATTGGCAGGTCCCAAAAAACTGTTTGCGGACCGCATGTGGCACGTAGGCTGTTATTTGCCAACCTCTGCTTTTAGAGCAACGGTTCTTAATCTTTCGATCGCCCCCCCCCCCTTATTATGTCTCAGCTTGAAATCGCGAACCCCAAAATTTTGAACGCTCCTTCCTGATTCCCAACACATGGCTGAGTGATTTAAAGATTTCTCAATAATCCTGCCTCTGTTATACAGATTTTTTTTAACACTTCTTTTTTTTTAAGGTAGCAATAAACATTTAATAAAAAATATTACGTTATAGTAATGATTATGTAGTTGCAAACAACAAAAATCTTGAATTAATGTTCTAGTAGTTTATTCATTGGGGGCTATTTAGTGATGTAGTCAAGGGTAACACATCTTTCAATTTTTCCACAAGGCCTTTCAGAGTGTAAAAGTGGGAAATCTCTCAACATTAAATGACACTCCTTCATGGACCCCCTAGAAAAGCATTGGAGACCCCCGAGAGTTAACGAACCACAGTTTAAAAACCAGGGCTTTAGAGCAGAAGTGGCCAACCTAAATGGCCTTGCGGGTCACTTCGAAAAACAACATAATCCCGTGGGCCACTTATAAAAATCTCTCTCTTTATATTAGATTTGAACCCATTACAAACATTTATTGGATTAAAACAACGACAACCTGATAAAATAGAACAGTCAGGGGATTTATTTGTTGCAAAACACAATACTAAAAGCAAAAATATTGTCTCAAATATCCGCATTTTGTATAGTTGTATTGAATCTCGCGGGCCGCAAAATTATTGAAAGTGGGCCGCGGGTTGACCACCCTGGCTTTGAGTATTGAGAAAGTAAGGAGTGTGAATTATCACTTCCGGCGTCATCATCATAACTTGATTGTGTATCAAAACTGCAAATCTCTAAAAAGTGCATTCTTGAATGAAAGTACTTAGTATACTGACCCCACAACTGATACTCCCTTTTTTCCAGATCTAGTTAAATTAATGTGCATCAGCGCTACAAAATTGTCTGATGACTACCCCCTAACCCTTAGTAGACAACTCTTCTGTTTCGGTTCCTCTTTCGTGAGCATAAAAGAATAGCCTTTGTTGTCCGATGAGGTATTAGTTTACCATTGTTACACCGAAGTGCATCTTCCACCCAGACCGGTATCCCGTGTTGTATTTAACTTCTCTTTACTTTTTATCTCGAAATTCGAAACCGGAAAACTTTTTCCTTCCTTTTATTCTCATTGCTTTAATCGAACACCACCCTCCTGTTCGAGATCTCCCTACCAGCCTCTTTTTTTATTATCAGCTTTTAAACCCAGACGTCAGCTTCCATCCCTTCCTACCCCCGTGGGAATTTCGAATTTTTATTGAAGTGTACTCATCTCTCTTTGTTTACCACTTAAAAAAAACTGAAATCGTTTGGTCACCCTCCCCTCATCCATCCTGTTTTACACCCGTCCTTTTAAGAGAGTGCGCGGGAGAGTGTTTATTCCATTCCCGGGATTAAATTTTCGAACTTAAGACGAGAGAAATTTAACACAAAAGTGGAAAAAAAGGAGAGGTAGAAAAATCCGCTTCTCTTTTTCTTCTTTCAACCCTACTCCCGGAAAGGAAAAGAACGAAAAAAAGTTGATTAGGAAATTCACTCTCCTCCCTCCTCAACCCCTTCCGTACTTTTCGTGATTCGAAATTTGATGGAGTAATTTTTTACGAAGGCAGCTTTTAAACGGAAAAAGGATCATCTCTCATTGGAATGAGTTTTCTTTTAATTTTTGTTTTGTTTTGTTTTTCGTCTGAATGTTTTTTAAACATCTGAGGACGAATTAAGTAGTCTCGATTTCAAAATCAATAAAAGAATTACTTGGGAAATTGAAAGGATATATAACTACAACTCCATATAACTCTACATTTTTAAAAAATTTTCTTTTAGATAAATTGAATTTCCGAAATTGGGATATTTTTTTTAATCACTTTTACGTTATTCAAGTTAATCAAATGGGAAATATTTAATTCAACATTCTGTCAAAATATAAATTTAAAATATGTTGTTATAAATATTATTACTTATGGTGTGGCGTCGTGGAACTCGGCAGCGTATTGGGACGCCTGGCTAATCATTAATAAATACTTTTATTTGTGATCAAAAATTGATTTATTTCATTTTTTAACATTTAGAAGATCACTGGGAAGAGAAAAGTCACTTGCATAGGTGTCCACTCCTCGCGTCTTCTTTATTCGTCCGTCGGATACTATCTCAGGAGTCGATCTCGGGAGTCCTCGCGAGTTTCTCGAATACTGTCACAGGGGTCGGCCGTGGGGAGTCCTCTCGGGAGTCGATTGCGCTTCTTCCTTCGTCCGTCGGATCCTGTCTCAAGAGTCTATCGTGAGAGTCTATCGGGAGGCCGACATATATATATAAAGTATCTTCTTTGACGCTTAACATGCTCACTGCTGCTGTAGGGGAAAGAAGCGATCACTGCAATGCCAGCCGTAGAAATGAATTTTTTCTCACGTCGCAACTAAAGGGAATAATAAATGTTGATGATTAGCTCTCCCCGCGATAGCACGGGATTGTCTTTATTGAAACATTATCCCACACTCCGCGCTTCCACGGATTTGGGTTTTCGAGTTGATGTCTTGTCTCGTGATGGTACGAGACTCTGCAGCGAATAATTTAAATACATACATCGATTTCAGATTCATCTGTTCACGTATGTTCCTCACTCGGTCTAGCAGTCTCTCATGGTTGTTCAAATATTCAACTGGACAATTTTGTGTTTCTTGTGTTTTTGTAATTTCAATAGTTATCTGTGATATTTTAAAAGGGAGGGACAGTGTCGAAAGCAAGTGTTAAGAAAAGAAGAAAAAAATACAATTGTAGTAAATAATGGCTAGTGGGCGGATCGTAACACCTTAAAAATAGCAAAGTAGCCCGTACTCTGGAGAAGTCCGCCCACCCCTGCTTAAAGTCATCATGTTGGTGTGGAATTTGGTGAGTGAGGTGCCAGCTCAGGTGACGCCTTCGTCACTTGACTGTGATTCAAAATTACGATTTCTACTCAATAACTCTTGCTTCAGTGTGCGACATGTGGCTGCGGTAGCCAAGTGGTCTAGGCATCGGATCGTGGCAAGCGTGTCATGAGTTCGATCCCTGTACCACTGAAGACCCGCCGTGTAGGGGAGCGATGCACGTTAAATCTGCCGAGAGCTCAAACGTCCTCCCGTTGGTGCGGTGTGGTAGTTAGGAGAGGGGTGCCAGCTCAGGTGTCGTCCGCGTCACTTGACCATGGTTCAAAATTACGCAGACCGTCCCCAAAAGCTCTCGTGTAGCTGAACAGTGGGACGTTAATATTCACTCACTCACTCACTCAGAGTGCGACATTAATGAACAATAATTCATTCATCGATGGATCCTCTGGGGAAAATGTTGTTTTCTTCTCAGAAGTTTTCCTGAGACATACTCTTTTCATGCGCCAAGCAAAATCAAAACGAATTTGAGTTAAAAAGATAAGTGGCACGTAGAGTACTCGAATCTTATTCTAATTTTTGACTGCGTTTTCTTTTCCGTCTCCTAAAGTTTTTCCTGTGTGTGTTTTCATGTAATATCGTCATAATTAAAGATGAGATCATACAGGAATAACTCGCTAGTTTCGTTCAGTGCAAGTCTGGCTATAGGATGGCTTGTAATTTGAGTAGTATGTTTTAATGAGTACTGATAAAATTAACTGTGTTATGTGGTTTGAAAAAGTATGCTCTAAATTATTCTCGTCAATGTTTTCACTAAAATAATAATGCCTTTAGTAATCGCTGTTGAGAACGTGCTCCTTCTTTGATTATATTTTGGAAAAATTACACCGAAATGCTCTTGAGAATATTGGACATGCATGGATTGAAGTGAGTGAAAATATAATGAGGGAGAAATCTGTGGGACTACAGTAAGCCTCGTTTCGCTGAAAATGTGTGTGACTTTGATCCTGAAATGGGTTCATGCACTGCAGACATCTCGAGATTAAGGCATAATTTAGGCTTATGTTTACTAGATGTTGTCGAGATGACATGGTCAAATCTACTCTGATTGTCAATGAGAGATATCTCATCACCACAGAAGAATGGGATTTGAAAAAAAGAAATGTTTAAGAAAAAATGTGTCAAAAAAAAAGTTTTAACATTAAGTAATATTGACAATGACATTTGAAGATCACGGAAATTCGTTGCAAAAAATGATTCCGATGAAAATATTAGCTTTGAAATAAGGCGAAAGTTTGAAAAGGTTGTACTGCTTTCGCAACGCCGACGTATGGGGTGTGGAACACTTTTTCTGAATTTTTAGTTTAAAAAAAATATTTTTTTTTACTGTGTAATATAAATAAATTGAATTTTCCATTATTGTGACTAATGTACACCCCCCGTTTCATTAATTTTAAGTACACACACACACATATATATTATTTTTAACATTATTGGGTAGAAACGAAGAACTTATTTTCCTTTTGGAATAAAGTTTCACTCATAGAATATTCATTTTATTCTAGGAATTCTTTCGAGGAACTAATTAAAACAGAACTAAGTAAGTATTCCTGTAGTTGCTTAGATCTAAATGCGCGATTTTCCACATGAGTCGCGCACCATCCCAAATACTATCCATGAAAATAGAATGAACGTATTTTATTTCATCAACGTCTTACTTTATGAAGAGGTCTTTAATTCTGTAGTCACGTTGGCTTGGTTGGTGTGGATGCAGATAACAGAGTGCTGACTCAAGCGTCGATCTTGTCATGTCAGCGTGATTCAAATTACCAGACCTATCAGCTGTGTTTAGCTGACCTTTGAATCTGGCATCAGTAGCCAGCCGAAAACCGTTCAATAAACAAACAAAAAAACTTCTAAAATTTGTTGATATCTCGTCGAGATCATTGTAAGAGCCGGTCGACATCGATGGATATAAAAAGTCTCGTAGAAATAAGGTTCTCGTATCATTTTCACAAACTAAAAAAATATTTAAAGCGGAGATAAAATTAAAAACAAAATTATAAATGTCTTTTAAAGAAATTGCTTTAAAAAAAAATTGTGATCATTCTTCTACAACTAGGTATGTTTATATTTAGGAGTTTTTGTACACTCAAAGCCATTAAAATAACTTTTAAATAAAGTCAAGTTTATTTTAATTTTTTTTTTATTTGATAGTCGAAAGGAATCAACTTGTTCATAATTTCATCATCACGTTCCAATTATTCTGACAATAGTTCTTTTTTCCAACGTTAGCTTAAAAATAGTTTTTTTCCCCATATTGTATAGTCTGATTCCCACATTCCAGTTTCCCTTTTTTTCTCTCTTTTAAAAATAAGTTTTGTATTTTAATTCTATGCAGCTCATTTAAATGAGACTTTTGGTGGATATTTTTAAAAAAAATAAATAAAAGTGAATAAATCCGAGTTAAAACGCAAAGAGCCTGAGAATTTTCATTGAAGCGAAACGTGCCGTTGTGTTTCTTTTAAATAGTATAAAATAAAAAGGGGGGGGGGGAAGCGGGGAAAGATCACTGGCTCCAAAGCGAACCGCGCGAGCGATTCCCTGGGGAAAAATTAAAATACAGAACTTCTTGATTCGCATTCGGGGATAAAAGCGGGAATTTTTGTTTCTCTCTCCAGAGCGCATCCTATGATGAAATAGTGGAGTTTTTTTAATATTTATTTTAAAGTAAATAGGCGGGGGAGAGAGAGAGAAGGGGGGAGGCGTACAAAAGAAAGCGCCGCTGTTTGCTGGGTCTGCAGTTGAAGCATTTGTTTGCTAAACTTGTCAAACACATGAAGCAAGAATATTATCCAGAACTTAAGAAGTCATAGCAAAGTGTGGTGAAAGTAATATCAGCAACTGAAAAATTATAGACGTGTGTGTAGAATGTATACACAAATAATCAATTTATATTTCTATGTTGTTACATGGAATACAAGTTCATCTTTTTGTCAATGATTTGGCTGCTTTTTTGGCATGAAAAAATCACCGTAGGACTGATTCCTTTTTTTATTTTATTTTTCTGTCGGTTGCAAACTACACGTGGCTGGTTTTAGGCCTAACTTTTCAATATGGTTTTGTTCTGCTGTACGGGGAAGGTTGGATCCGTAAAATATATTTAACCCTAATTTTGCTGGTCCTAATTCAGCAACAGCTTTAGAAATCATATATATTGCATTTATTTATCTCTAGATTTGTCCACTCTGGAAAATCTTAAAACGCCCCCTTTGTCTCGTAGATCAAACTTTAATTTTAAAAAGAATAATAATTTTTTATTATTATTCAAAAGAAATTATAGAAGTTTGTATCTTTGAACAGAAAATGTGTTACAGTATTTTAAATCTGTTCGAATTTTGGAAAGAGATCAATTTAAGATGTTGCTTAAAATTTGAAAATTGAAATCGCCTTGCAACGTTACCGTTACGTTTAGGAAAATTAATAGCGTGGGAGTTGAAAAATTAAATAATTGATTTTTATTTTCGTCTCACAGGTATTAATTACAACATATTTTTATTTTAAATAGGAGTTATTCATACTATTAATTATTTCAGTTCTATAGAAAATGGCATTTGTGAGGGAGGAGGCAAACACAACTGAACTTCTGGGTGTTTTCAAACGGACTGTCTTTCCACTGTCCCGGAGTGGGGCGGCTTTTCCCCTACACCTTGAATTTCAGCCAGGGTTTCCGGCCTGTGGGCTGAGTGGTGTTTTTCTCCCGGTTATCATTTCTCAGGGCGATGTCAGATGAAAAGACCTCGCAATATTTAGCGTTGATGTGAACATGTTATACTATCCACATAAAGAAGCCGATTTTTCAACTGTGTGACGCGAAAACGTCACAGTTACTAATATGTTTTGGGATCTAGTGTACCAAAAGATCAAGTTTCTATTCCGTCAAGTTGTGTTGAGTAATTGGAGCTGTGTGTTGCACTTAAATTCTTATTTTCGTCTCTAAAATGCTTTTAAAGAGCAGTAAAATTTGATTCCGATTTTTGGAAGTTAGATTTTTCTGGGGTTTTTAAAATTTCCTGGTAATGCCCTGTAAAACTCATGAACGCACTGAACAAATGACCGTGTTTCAATATCGCGTCAGCCTAGTGGTTTTAGTCATGGAATTTGTGGTCGCAAGTTCGAGTCCTGGTGCTACCAAACTCTCGCCTTGTACAGGAGGCTGATGTACGTTAAATCTGTCAAGGCTCAACGTTCCCCCATTGATGTGGTGTGGTAGTTAGGAGGGGGAGGGGTGAATGGCGCTCACAAGGGGTCCCCGTGTCCGGACCCCCCCCCCAGAGCCCTTGAACTTTTTTCGGTTTATTATTATCCTATGTTTATAGTATGTAAAATTTAATTGAATATTGTTATTAATAATTAATTTTATTAACTTAGGCTAACTATTTATTTAATAATTTTTTTACTCTTTTTTTGTTCCCGAAAATTCACAAAATCAAAAGAATATTTTGGGCGGCGTATTGGAGTATATGAGAATGAGGAACTTTTGACCCTGAATCCCCCTCTCTCCCTTTTGAAAAATTTCTTGTGTGCGCCACTGGAGGGTTCATGCTTGTCACTTGATCGAGGTTCAAAATTAAGTGGTCTGCTGCCAATAGCCCTCGAGTTGTTTTATAGTGCGACGTTAATATAACTCTCGCTCGCTCAATTTTCTGGGGTTCTTATGCCAAAAACTTTTTATGCAGCTCTAGTGCAACGTTAACTGTACATACTCGATCTCGGATGAAAAAATAACTTTCGTCGCACGTACCATATATATTTTTACCTTTTGCACATCCAAGCGTAAATATTAATGAAGCAAAGGGGGAGCACATAGAAACTGTGTATCATATATTTATGAATAATATGATTACTGTGCATTAAAGCTTCATCGCCGTCATGTTCTACCTCTTTTTCATCTCTCTCGATGGAGAGTGAAGGGGATGAAGATTAACGTGAAGAGAGGATGACTGACTGCTCTTGAGCTTCTTTCTCCGTCTGGCTTCCTCTTTTTCCTTCCACTTTTTCTTCACGTTCCCCTCTCTTTTTCTTCTAAAATACTTTGATTTTTCGCCTCTTCCCACCTCCCTGTCGTGTCGAAACTTTGATGGGGCGGATGGGCGTGATTGAAGTGCTCTCCATTCTGTCGCGTTTTGTAGTGGGGGAGGGGGAATTCCTCTTCCCTTGGGGGTCTGAAGGGGCTATCGAGAGATTTGCTCGTGGATTTAAGAGGCTGAATTCTTTTTTTGGAAAGGAGTGCTCACGATCGCCGCGCTCAGAGAAATATACCACTTTTTCCCCTTCCTCTTCCCCTCAAGATGGCGTTTTGGAACTTCGCGAGATCTGTTCGGTCGGAATAAATCATCTTCGAAAACGATCGACTTTTTTCTCACTCGCTGTGTATTTATTTGAATGAATTTTAAGCTCGCCTCTCTTTTGTCGATGCGATTTATTTTGGATTAAAAGTCAAAAGTTTTAAAAGTAAGGTTTAGAGAGATGCACGTTGACGATTTTTCCCAATTTAATGTTACCGAATTATATGTCGCAAGATGGATCGCTTATGCTACTACTTTGGAAAACTTTGTGATGAGAAGCGTTGAATATACCATTTTTGCGTGTGATGTATAAAGATCAGATCCTACGTTATGGATCGATCATCGCGAAAATAACTTAGATTCAGCCGATGTCACGTGGCGTCCGACTGGTCCATTTTCTCCCTTTCGGTAAGCATGGAATGAATCATCGGCTTTATAGATTGCCCGTTACTTTTTGTGTTTTTTTTTTCCTTTACTAAAGCTAGATAATTTTTTTATTAACATTTTTTTCTGTCATTTATAAATAGAAGTTAGAAAAATATTCAAAAGTAAATTTAATATTCATTTTAAAATAATTCTTATGCATTTTTTGAAATCATAACTTTAATTATGGCCCTCTTAGTTTCATCCTTTGATGAAATAAACTCGTTCATTCCTTGGTTCTTTTTAATCAATCTATATATCTTCATTGATCGATCTATATGCATCTCCTTTTCTCAAATAGAATTGAAATTTCATCGGATAGCTCAGTGGCGCACACAAGGGGGGTGTCCTGGGGATCCGAACCCCCCCCCCCAAAGCCCTTGAGTTTTTTGATTGATGATAATTATATATGTATATATATATATATATATATGTATATATATATATAGCGTATAAAATTAAGTACTTGTAATTAACAATTTATTTTATTAATTAATGCTAATTATTAATTCAATAATTTATTTTTTATTGTTTTTTGTTAACAAAATCAGAAGAATCATCTGTTGTTGTCTGAAGGTATGATACGAGTAGGGGTCTTTCGACTATGGACTCCTCCCCCTTGAAAAATTTTTGTGTGCGCTACTGGGATAGCTGCTTTGTGAGAAAAAAGAATTTTGAGTTCAAGGTTAGAGTTCATACTTTAAAGATCACTAGGTAAAATAATGGGACTACTTCTGTGGTATGTAACGAGTCTGTTGGTTTTAAAGATCCTGAAAAAAGCCTGGAATACCAGTCCTTTTAATATTAAAGCAGTTTGATCATTGAAATTTGTCTCCCAAAACGTTTACTGGAACATTAAATTGTCTCTCTTGAAATATCTTTTATCAATATAAAGTGATGATTTAATTGTTCAGTTTTTTCAAGTGAAAATAAGTATTTCAGAATTTTCTATGTTTGAGAAAAACTACGAAGAAATAATTCAAAATATTAATTAAAAAATTTTAATGAGTAAAAAAAAAATCACACGAAAAAAAAACCACACGTCTGTCATGACTGTTGTCACGACAGAAGCGCTCGGAATGATGTTTTTTTTTTTTTGGCGTGGGAGGCAGGACATATATTTTTCAACCAGTATGGATACATGTTTAGAAATGTCTATAAAAGAAATTTCTTCCAATTAAAAGTGTTGTTATTTTGTGAAACTTTTTATCTGAAATAAGTTTTTCACAATTTTTTTGAGTAGTTTAGGAAAAACGTTGGAGAGAAGAAGAAAAAAACTTAAATGGTTCAAAATACTCAATTAAAAAAATCTACTCGGAAGATTTTAATTATAATATTTAAACAGATGAAATGACTTTTTTTTAATTAAGCTACAATGTATGCGGCTGACGTTGAACAAGAATCGATAGATAAGTAATTTAAACTGGATTCTCAGTTAAATACCATGAGGAATGCTTACTAAATCATTTTGAGATTTGAAAATACCTCGTCCTTACATTGGCATGGGCAAAGACCAGGGCTTTCTTTATCTCTTCTTTGCGACAGACAGTCCAGCACTTGACTGTTCCGACTTGCCAGTGAGCACTTAAAAAAATCTCACCTTTTCTGAAGGCAATAAGATGCTTCCTATTTGCCCTAAATGTCAGCTAGAACAGGCTTCAGCTCAGCACATCTTGGAACTGGACTGGGAAGATATCCGTGATAGTTCACTTCTAGTATCGGACTTCGTTAAAGTCAACGGTTTCATTCATCTGGTCTGACTTAGTCTGACCAGACGTGAGATTAGTAATAACAACAACGGCATTGCGTAGAAGCTTAAGTGAGTGAGTATAAACGTTGCACTCTTCAGCTACACGAGGGCTTCAGGCGACGGACCTCGTAATTTTGAACCATGGTCAAGTGACGAGGACGACACCTGAGCTGACACTTCCCTCTCCTAACTACCACACCAACGGGAGGAAACTTGAGCTCTCGACAGATTTAACGTGCTTCGCTCCCCTACACGGCAGGTCTTCAGTGGTATTGGGCTCGAACTCATGACACGCCACGAGTCCGTTACCTTGACCACTAGGTTACCACGGCTACGGAAGCTTAACCCGCGGTCACTCGCGCCTGTTTTTGCTGCCGCCGTGACTCGCGGGATGTAGAGAACACCCAAACTTTTAACATGTGTATTTAAATATGAAAAAAAATGTTAGTCAATTATGATACATTTTTATAAAGTACAAGTTTTTTTTTGTATTGTACAAATAAAATTATTAAATTTATTGCATAAAAATGAGACTAACATTAATTTAAACTAACCTATATATATATATACAAAATTTTCATTTTAAAATATAGTTATATTATAGCTATATTTTAAAAGGAAATTTATATTATATTGTAGCTGGGGGTGTAGAGAACACCCCGCGCGAGTGATCGCGGGTTTAAGAAAGAGGTATATTAACTTGAATTTCGTCATCGTCATATGATTATGTATTAAAATTTGATCTGTCGATCAGTTCATGTAGCCCTGGTGGGACTTCAATTCCTTATGATAGTCTTGTTTTTCTAAGCACACATTTCACATTCCGTATTTAATTTTCACTGTAAAAGTTTATGTTTTTTGATAATGGCGTAGATCACAAAACAGATTAAAATTCAAATTTGTTCTATGTGATGCTTCAACATAGAGAGTGGAAAGAAGTCGAGAAATAAAAAAGAAAAAAATCTTTTTGATACCATGGATATTGTGGAGGGTCGTGCCTGTCTATTGTTCGCTCGTGTATTAAATCTCCCTGTCCCTTGTTCAGAGTGCCCGTGAGCGATCGCCCTTTCATAAATTACAATAAATCAGCATCGCAAATGTATTCCTCTCCACGCTCGCTCTCTGCGCAAGCGAAAGAGAAATTTGCGTCGTCCGAACAGAATGTACCGTGTAAATGAAAGTTTTTTTTTTTTGGAAACTCCCACTCTTGTGAAATAATGACGTGAAAATTTTATTCATGGGGAGATGTTGTACACATGAGTCATGACCAAGTTTTAGGGAGCTTCCCGCCTCTCCCCGAAAATGTGTAAAATAAAATTAAAAGGAACTTTAAAGCTATCGCTGCTGTGGGACGTTCCATCTGTTACCGTGTTTGTTCATTTTCGACCCCTCTAATCCTAATGAAACGAGGGGCGCGCGTGTTTAAAACCTCCCTTCTATGTTTTTGTTTCATTGCAGTAATATTCTGGAAATACGACCACCCTCGCTTAAAATTTGGGTAACTCTTAAAATTTATGAAGGGGTGTTATAATTGAGATTACAGGCATGTGTTTATTGAAAACAACTGTCGTAAATTATTTCGAAGAATTATATTCCTTTTCCACTTGAATTTCTTTTTCGAATTCAACGAGGGATTTTCTTATCAATATTAAAAGTTATCCCCCAAAGTTGAAAAGTAATGTTTGAAACAAATAATGCGCATGAAATAAGTATATAAATAAGTGATATATTGTTCTGTTTTGTGGGGAAAATGTAATTATATATAAAATTTAAAATAGGCGGGCTCTCTTAATTTTAGAAGGGCAGGATATTTTTGGAATTTATGCAAATTCTCTTTTGTGCAATTTTACTTTACTCATTCAAAATGGCGAGAAAAGTGAGTGAGTGTTTTTTTACCTAGCACTTTTTAGTTACACGAGGGCTGTTGGCGATGGACCTCGTCATTTTGAACCATGGCCAAGTGACGAGAACGACACCTGAGCTAACACCTCTCTTTCCGAACTACCACACCAATGAGAGGACATTGAGCCTTGACAGCTTTAACGTGCATCGGCCCCCTTTACACAGCTGGTTTTCAGTGGCACCAGGACTCGAACCTGCGACACTGTGGCCACGAGTTTATGACCATAACCACTAGGCTATTGCGGCTACTGACGAGAAGAATTGTATTGATAGATGAATGATCGAGGAGGTTGTATAGGAAGTAATTGAGAAACAAGTGTTGTTATTCTTGGAATGTTGCAATTTTATTTATTTGTTAGTTGTTTAAATGCTTACATCTGTATATTTGTGGCTAGCTAAATGCTTGCTAAACACAGCCAGGTACTATTTATGATTTTGAGCCACGATCAGAAGACGAGAATGAGATGTGAGTTGGCACCCCAATTCCACGCCACTTTGATGCGAGAATTTGAGCCTTGACTGTATCTATGTTATTGCGCGACTTTCTTTAGAATGAAGGCTTGAAAAGAATGCTCCTTTAATTTAAAAACAAATCGAGGGAGCCTTTTTCGTAGATTGAGAATGTTTAAAAATTTAATTTTGTTGTGAGCTGCCTAAAGTCATTAAGAAATTAAGTAGTTGAAGAAAAATTGACTAACTTTTTAAACCGAAACATCGTTTTTAAATTTAACAAAATTAATCGTCGCAAATTTTACATGTTACTCACTTAGAAACATGTAAGTGGTAAAAACGCTATGTCGGACCATTAGTTTTTCCGAGTCACGCAACAAAAGAATGTTTACTACTAAAAATAGAGACAAGTATTGAATTCGGTGGAAACATTGGTTTGCCAAATGTGGTAAAAGCACGCAACATATAGAATTATTTGGGGGGGGGGGGGTAATACTTTTTCTTTTGTGGATAATAGCCTTTGTTGCTTCATATCCAGTACAAATCAATCAATCAATCAATCAACTTTGTTTTTCTCCATCTGCAGAGCTCCGCAAATCTATCGACCGGTATTTCTTTGGAGTGCGAATTCGCATCGGTTCGTGAGTTACGGGGCAGATCCCCCGGGGGCCCGGGTTCGGGACCAGAATTCTGTCGGCCATGGATACATGATGTCAACAAAGCATCGTGGAAGCAGGTGGTGGTTCCATAATGGTATTTAACATTACTATAAATATTTCCAGTAATTTCGAGATATTCCTTGTTTCATTGCCGTCTTGAGGAAATGGATAAAGCTATTTAAGAAAAGGGCTTTAGTATTTGATTGGCTTTATGTCTTCATAAACTTACATTCACAATTTTTAACCTAGGAACTCAAACAAATGAAGATATCACATGAATTCATACTTTCGTTACTTATAAAGTAGCCTTAGATTGACTTTTTTTTTTTTAACATTTATAAACCCCGTGCACCACCGAACGTATAACACGGGGGTAAACAACACAGACAGAAGAAAGGATTACAACACAAACATCCATGCCTTCTCCGGGATTCGAACCCAGTCCCTGCGGCACCGCAGTCAGCTTCACTGACCACTATACCGGATGGGCGGCTTAGATTGACTTTGGGAGCTTGTTTGCTGACGTTTTCGCATGTCTTCTGTTGACTTTAAAGCCCTCTCACAGCGCAGCCAAGACTTCCCGTTCAGATATCGTACCTCAACAGATGACGAGAGCGACGCATGAGCTGGCACCTTACTCTCCACATTCAAATCGCGAGATTTTGGAGCTCTAATAGATTTATTTTCATAAGCCCTTCTATATCATAGAATGTTTGAAGTTTTGTTAGCTGACAGATACCCAAACGGATTGCCATGTAAAGGGGCTTATGCACGTAAAATCTGTCGGGTCTCAAAGTTCTCATGTTGGTCATGGTGTGAATTCTTGATACCAGTCCAAGAGTCGACCTCCTCGTCTGTTCGTGACTCAAAATTACAAGATCCGTTACTGATGCTTCATCTGTTAACCGGTGGAATTTTTTAACCGTTAAGACAAATTTGTGACTAGAGTCATGGGTTTGAATCCTGTTTCATGGAAACCCATTATATGGGGCGCACCACCCTCCTCATACACGGTACGAAGACGTGAGCCATAAAACGTTGCAATTCGATGGTCTTTGGAAAGATGAGATCTGAACCAAGGCCATGGGGCCGGCTTGCATACGGTTTCACTGATCTCGGAAAAAACGTAATTAAGAAAAATGGTTAATTTAACGTTTTCCGTTAGCCTTGCGCAAGGGATTTTAATCGATTATCTTTTTGAGTGTTTATAATGGAATTTTATTATAAAAGAAGAAAAAAAGAATGTCACATCAATCCTTCATTCAGTGCCAGAATCTGAGTTTTTGAATAGTTCGTAAAATTTTCAAAAACTCATTGATTGCACACCTGGTATGATCATCATGAAGCGAGTTTTTCTTCCCAACCATGAAACATAGGTCAACGATCACGTGCCGTATACGAATTTCTTTTTAAGCTCATTTTCCGAACAAAGAAAATATCGCACAGAAAATATTCTACCAGTTTTCCCACTGGGCAGCATTTCGTACCCATAGCGACCTTTTTGAAATTTACAAGGATTCTTTTTTTCCCCTTCAAGTCTGCTTACATACGAGTTACGAACTTTGGGTAATTTTTGAAGAAAACACTCACTCTCATCTTATACACGAACCGACTTATGTTTGGATACATACGGTCAGTGGCGCACACAGGAATTTTTCAATGAAGGGAGGTAGGGTCCAGGGTCGAAAGTCCACTATTCTCGTATCATTCTCCAATACGCCGCCCAACATATTCTTTTGATTTTGTCGATTTTCGGAAACAAAAACTAGTGAAAAGTTTATTTAATAAATAATTGGCATTAATTAATAAAATTAATGATTAATATCAATCACATAAATAAATTTTACGTACTATATGCATAGGATTATAATAAATCGGAAAAAATCAAGGGCTGGGGAGGGGGGGGGGTCTTAAAACTTATCCTTATTTATACGTTTTAAAGTTTAAAATTTATTAGCTTTCTTAATTATATATACTAATAAAGTACAGCCATGCATTTTAAACTTTTCGTCAAAAATTAGTGCACTAAAAAAAATCCTTCGAATTATTTGCAGGGACTTCACTGCCATTTATAGAATTCGTAGAATCATTCGACAGTGGCTCCTGTTTTCTTCTTTTAATTGGGTTCGCTTTCGTTTTACTTCATCATTTAATTCAAAGTCTGTAGGAAATAATAAAGTTTAAATCAAGTCTAGACCTCGATTCGCAGCCCGAGTGGAGGGTATAAAAATCGTCTGACCGGAAATGAGGAGTCATTGGGATTCTGTTCCGCATTCCCTGCAATGATTGATTCGATCGATCTCATCCTGTGCTTATTTGCTCTGCGATCGGAACTATTTAACTTTTTTTTCGAAAAGGATCCAACAATCTCTTTAAACAACATATCTCAAGAATGGGGTTTTTATATATATTACCACAATTTATATATACTTTTGGAACTTTTTTTGAGTGTGAAGTTTTAACACTTGGAATGAAACTCAATTTAAGAATGAAATTTTTTTTTTCATGTGTGCATGAAAATAATCAATGATATCTTCCCTACTATTGATTTTTTCCCTCTGCAATTGCATTTCTTCGGGAAAGGTGACCCGTTGGTGTGGTGTGGTAGTTAGGAGAGGGGTGCCAGCTCAGGTGTCGTCCTCGTCACTTAACCGTGGTTCAAAATTGCGAGGTCCATCGCCAAAAGCCCTCGTGTATATAGCTGAATAGTGCGACTTTAATATTCACTTACTCGGGAAAGGCGAGAGGCGGTTATTGCTCATTTTTTGTACATAAAAAACTACCCCTACATAGTGGTGCACCACACAAGGGGTGTCCTGAGGGTCCGGCCCCCCCCCCCAAAGCCCTTGAGTTTTTTTCGATTGATGATAATCCTAGCTACATTATATATATAAACGTAAAAATTAAGTACTTGTAATTAACAATTTATTTTTTAATTAATGTTAATTATTAATTCAATAATTTATTTTTTACTGCTTTTTTTTGTTAACAAAATAGACAAAATTAGATGAATCAATTGATGTTGTCTTGACGCATGATACGAGTTTGGGGACTTTCGACCATGGACTTCCCCCTTGAAAAATTTTTGTGTGCGCTACTGCCCTACATAAGAAGTTAATTTAAGATAAAGTAGTCTAAAATATGTTAAAAATAATTTTCAAAAAACTAAATTTCATAATTTTTAAGTAAAAATAATTTTTTGTAAAAAAAATACTTAATATATATAGTTAGTTGCTTATATTTTTATTATTTGCTCGAATATTGGAAATTTTCACGTAATTTATAACAATTTGTCACAATTGTATCAAAGTTCATAATCTAAAGAATTAATTTAAATTAAATGAAACCAAACTAGTTATATGTGCATCTACATATAGTGAGTGAAAGACACAAAAATGGTGATCATTTCTTGTTTTTTTATTTGGCGTCTCTGCCTAACAAACATCCGCTGCCGCAACCGTTACTCATTAATTTTTCAATCATGGGCAAATGATAAGGTAGAAACATCTAACATTCTATTTTCCCAATTCCCACGTTGGCTGCGGTAGCCATTACGGACTCATTGCCATTGTGTCATGAGTTCGAATCCCAGTGCCACTAATAACCCGCCATGTAGAGGAGCTGAATTTGTCATGGCTCAAAGTCCAAGTTGATAAGGTGTGGTAGTTAGTAGAGTAGGGTGTCAGCTCGTCATCATCCCTCGACCGTGGCTCAAAATAACAACGTCCGTCGCCAAAATCCTTGGCGTTCCTTTATTGTGTGACGTTAACAGACTCCCTTTCTCAAATTCCATGATACGTTATTGTTTAGAATAGCTGAAGCACATCAAATCTGTCGAGGCTAACATTGACGGGAGGATGGAGATTTAAAAAATGGGGTTCCGGTTTAAATGTTGTCCTCGTCATTTGATTGTGATTCAGAATTACAGGATCCTCACTCTCGTGTAATTTTTAATAACTCTCGTGTTACTTTTGAGTGTGATATTAATAACCAATCCATGCCGTGGCAGTATGAGAACTTTTGAATCCCGATATATTTATTGGGCATCAGCCCCTCTATAAGACGGGTCTTTGGTGGAAACATAACTCGAACATGCGGCGGGATTAATTTGGCCAAATTTCTATGCCGAGGGAGTGGGTTTTCACGTCGTACTGTTCAGCTATGCACGAGGGCTTTTGGCGACGGACGTAGTTTTGAACCATGGTCTAGTGACAAGGACGACACTGAGCTGGCACCTCCTCTCCTAACTACCACACCACAGCATTTTGGGCTCTTGACACGTCAGCCACGATCCGATATCTTGACCACTAGGCTACCGCTGCCCCAAGTTCTATGCCGAAATGCGTTTCAGAGTTTGAACTTCTGCACCCCTCCACTTGGAAATTGCCCTTAACATTTAATCTGTTGTAATATCGGTTGTTCTTCCGAGTGGTTGTTTTTGGTGAAAAAAGATGGGAATCATATTTTATTCCCCTTTTTTCATACATTGCATACGAACTTCCTCCACATTATTGAAAACTTAAGAAAAATTTAAATACATATGTTATTTCACTGGGGGAAAAAAGAGAGAATTGTTCTCTTCTCCAATTCCAAAAATTCAATAAATATTATAATATTATTCATTAAATTCAATAATAATTCACGAAATATTATTTTTGGAAATAGTTTTAGGAACAATGAGAATTTTTTTCAACCACACAGATGACATTCATCCATAACTAAGATCGCATGACAAGATGACGTGTCCAAGTGTGGTGAAATGGGCGGCGAACCCTTTCTCTTGAGTCACCCTTGCGTCAGCGGGAGACCGATGGCTGCTTACCAGACGTTTCTCATTGATTATATCGAGTGTGATGAGTTGCCCTATATTCCCCCTGCGCCTACTGAGTGAGCGAACCCTCCCATCTGCCCATTGTTTCTCAGGGAAAAAATAAGAGATCTAACCGAATTCAGTGCCTGCTAGTTTAATGGCCGGTTAATTTTTTTTGTTTTTTTGACATTGTTTCCGTTTTTTGTTCTGGCTGACGTGAACCTCCTTGACGCTTTCCGGCGGATAAAATATCGTCCCGAATGATTTGGTTTGATAAATTGTATCTGGGGGGGATTGGATAAAAAAGTTACACTGTTGATAATGATTTTAACATGGGAGTTTTAAAAAAAATATCTTACTGAAGGCAAACGAACTTTTTGAAGTTGCAGACTTCAACTTTTTCAGTGATTGATTGATTTTTCGTTCACGTCATATTTAGAGTATGGTGATAGAGTTAATAATTTTGAATCGCAGTCAAGTGACGAGGTCGATACCAGAACTGACACCACACGCTTCCAACATTTGCTGCCCATCAATGTGAAGACTTTTCCCCAGCATATTTTAAGTGCAACAGCGCCACTCTGTAGTAGGTTTTTAGTGGAATTTGAGCTCAAGCACGTGGCTGGACTATTTTTTTAAAAAACTAACCGCTTGCCTTTTTTGGGAGGAGGAATCAGTGTCAAAATATCTGATTTTAAATTGAAGCTGTTCGACCATGCTTAACAATTAGTTCTTTTTTTCAAAATGTAAGCGGACATTTTGCTAACTCTTACCCTTTAGGAGTACTCTAAAAAGTAAACCTATACTTGAAAAAATGAATAACACACTCACACACATAATGAACACGAAATTTGGGAACTAAATGCAGTTACAACCGAAATATGCACTCTCTGCATTGATTGTCTTTAATTCCAGACTCAGTGGATCTTAAATTCAAATTTCGTCGTTTTAATCTCTCCTCGAATGAAATTAAGGGAATTTTTTTACTTAAAAACTAGAAAATATGCTTTGATTAACTTCGAGAAACGCACTTGCGTTCTCTGGAAAAATAATAACTAGATTGAACAAAAAACATTGCAATAAAAAGGGGAGCAAATCTTATGAAAGTGTTCTGATCATTTCATGCTTGGGTATCATCATTGATATATTTACAAGTGTCTTTCATTACATACGTCATTTGAAATTCTTAATAATAAATCTTGAAAGCCGTTATGGTGCCCTTCAAAATTCATTCATCTTTCCATTCACCTCATTAGAATATGAATTAAAATTAAATTGTAGCTTCATTTTTTCCCATTGGGTAAAGTATCTTTTACTGTTTAAAAGCCGGGCCTGTCAACTGCAACATCTTCTTGAATACGAAAAGAAAGAACACGATTCTTTTTGTTTGGAATTGGGACCCGTTTGTTCATCAGTGATCCGCCTTCAAAATGTAAAAAAGTAAGTGGCACAAAAATATGGTTTGTGACCTATGTGTACCAGCAGGCAAGACAACAATAGCCAAGACGTACTACTTTCCATTCCAACACAAAGGCAGGGATAGAAAAAAAAAGTACATTCCTTGACAAACTTTTGTCATTGTTTCTACACGAAGTTCTGGTCGATTTTGATATTGAGTACCATCCAGTAAGTTTTTTATCCAGGAAAACTTTCTACTCATCAAAATCAGATTGTGTGTTAGGCCATTGTTGCTGGATTAAGGTGTTCCATATTTAAATGCTGAAGTGTTATGATTTTTTCTTCTTTTTATTCGCATGTGTCGTATTCTCTGTTTATCTGGTGAAAATAATTAAAGGAAAAGAACTGATTTTTTAAAAAAAAAAAGAAAAGGAAGAAAATTATTCATGCCTATACGCAAATATGGTATCAGATGATAGCAGAGCTCTTCGGGACGCCTCTGGCACGCAGTGACGTGTGACGTAGTAAGGCTTGTTGATGATGATCGGCACTGTGATCGACTTTGTTGTAGATGTACCTCACATGCTCCCTGAAGCTTGTAGCGTACGAACGTTTGTGAAACATCGTAGCTTAGCCCAATCCTTGTTTTTTGAATTTCTTTGTTTACCCATTGTTAATATGGTGATGGTCTGGTAATAACCAGATGATAGTGGATAGCTTGAAGACTCAGGGCGGGCCAGTCACAGCTGTTGGGACCTCTGGATTTTGAGAAATGTGGTGCCCACTATGTGGAGACAGTTCTTAGAGACAGAAACAGTGGTCCGCCGACCTTGCCAAGGCCACAAAAGGGGCAACAACGCTGGCTGAAGACCGTTATTTGAGACTTCTAGCTGTAGGGGATAGGTCCGTGACAGCGACACAGTAGTCTCACAACTTGCAACAGGACCATCCTTTTTGCGGATATCAGTCGCCCAGAGATTTAATATGGCAGATGCAATGTAGTCTGCATCTCTTTGGCTGTGAACCACAAAATAGATTGTCTAGCATGTTGTCGAAAACTCCATTTTTGGACAGAGTATGTTTGGAGGCGTTCTTTCTTTTCAGTGATGAGTTGCGATTCAGTTTGGACAGTGATTTGAAAGGTGTTCTCATTTGGAGAGAACCCTCAAGTCGATATTGGCTCTCTAACATTGTCGAAAAAGATCACTATGTTAAAAGTGATCTGATGGTCTGGGCGGGCATCGTGGCAGACGTGTATACTGACCTTCATGTGTTGGATAGAGGTACAAGGACGAGATCCTTTCACCCTATATCAGACTTTGTTGCGTTTCATATGGATCAAATTTCATCTTTATGGATGATAACGCACGGCCACACAAGGTTGAGTTGCACATTAAGGTGTACATTACCACCAATCAGAGAATATTCAACGATTGGAGTGGCCCGCGATCGCCTTTGACCTCAATCCCATCGAGAACGTATGAGACGCTCAATTGCAGCTGGAAGACCAGCTCTAATGACCATTGAGGAGCTCAAGAGTGCCTTGGTGCAAGAGTGGGTGCGGTTGCCGCAGGGATTGATAAGAACTCTGGTAAACAGTATGAAACACCCATGTGCGAGTTGTGTAGCTGTTAGAGGCGATCATACACCCTATTAGACATGTTTTCCTCTGATTTACAGGGTGTCGGTTAGCTGCTGTGCTGGACAAGCGACCAGTTTCTTAATTTAGAGGGCAGGTCGTGTCCATTTTTGTTTCCTCATATATTGGTCTTATATCGGATGGCATTTGGGCTAAGTTTGGTATATATGGTTCTCTTTTTAAACTTTTGTCCCTTTTATTGTTTTTACTAGTGTATTTAGCAGCTGAGATAGTCAGAGTTTCAGTCAAACCAGTCCTGGTTGATTGATTGATTTTTGTTGTACTCTAGAGTAACTCGAAGGGTTTGGCGACGGACTTCGTAATTTTGAACCTCGATCAAAAGACGAGAACGTTATCTGAACTGGCACCCTATTCTAAACTTCAACACCATGCCAACACTTATGATTGCTGGGACGTAGAGTTTAAACGAGAGGAGTGTTAGCTTAGATGTCGATTTCATCACCTGGTTGCAGTTCAAAATAAGTTCATTGCCTTTTGTCCTCATGTTATTCGTAAGTGCGACGTTAATAAACAATAAATCCTAAAAAGATTGATTTTGAAATGAATTGAATGTTTTTTGTATTCATTTTTTAAAATTATTTTAATTTATTTTCTTTGGGAAGTAGCACGCGACCCGCGGTAGAGCAGAGGGCAGGGCCATGAGCTTGTGGCTGGCGTGTTATGAATTCCAGCCTTATGCCGCTGAAGACCCGCCGTGTTGAGGGGACTACTGCACGTTAAATCTGTTGAGGTTCAAACTTCTTCCCGTTGGTGAGGTGTAGAAGCTTGGAGAGAAGTACTAGCTCACACACAGGTGTCGTTCTCGTCACTTGACGAAAGTTGAAAATTACGAGGTCCGTTGCTAATAGCGCTCGTGTTGCTTTCTTTATATTGCGACGTTATTAAAACTCTCTCACTCTCAATAAAAGAGAGTATATTTTAATTCTTTGTTTTAAAAATTGAACTTAATTATTACATTAAAATTCGGAAACTTATTTTAAAGTTTCTGTTATATATTATAAGTTTTAGGGTTTGTACGGAGAGAGGGATTTTGGCCGCATTTAAAACCAATAAAGAGAGGGGAAAAAAGCAAAATAAAGCACTGAAATCGATTGCCAAAGAGAGGGTTATAATTTAATCTTTTAAATTTTTAGATCATGAAAACGGACTATTTCTTTGCTACTAATGACCAGGAAAGGAAAACTGACAGAGCGGCTCTTCCTCCTGGCAAAATAATCCAACATAGCGGAGTAATAGAACATTAAGAGGTACTTGGCTAAACAATGCATTAGAGATCCGATTGTGTAACTTGGAGGGAGTGGATTCCAGATACCCGACCTGAATTACCAAAATGCTCTTAAGCGATTAACTTAAAAGAGATCGACCCAGAATGGCGGAAAGATCGATGGCGAGTTGGAAATGGTGCGTTTCAGCTCTACATTCGATTTGTGACCTCTCGAAAGGATGGGGTTTTTAAAGAAAGAACTCATACTAAAAGATTTCCTTTTTAACTCGTGTTGTATCCGACTTGTAGTATAGAATAGTTTCAAGACTAATACGGTAACAAAAAGTTGTATAGTGTCCAACCATTAATTTGGGTGCTGTTATATCCAGATAATAAATTTCTGGGTGCTCCAAGAGGCCGCGGTAGCCTAGTGGTAAAAATAATGGACACGTGGTAGGCATGTCATGAGTTCGGACCTAGTGCCGTGCAAAAAGCACGGATGCACTTTAAATAAATCGAGGCTCAAAGCCCTACCGTTGGCGTGGTAGTTTGGAGATGGGGTGCCAGCTCGGGTGTCGTCTGCTTCACTTGACCATGGTTCAAAATGACGAGGTCCGTCGCCAAAAGCCCTCGAATAGTTTAATCGTACGACGTTAATATTCACTTACTTTCTCGCTGAGTGCTCCAAGTGGTAAGGGAAGCCTCTGTAGCTTAGTGACTCAGTTGAGTATTCACGTTTTCGAAACTTAATTCTACTACGGGGTAATGGGTGTTGATGCTTGTCAAATTCGTTGAGTACTGCCATGATATGGTGACCGCGGTCGCTTATTGGCTATAATTACGGACTCGAATCCTGTTGTCACTGAAGACTCGTCGCGTTGAGAGGCTGATGATCATTGTGTCTGTCGAGCTCAAAATTCTCCCGTTGGCATGGTGTGGTAGTTTGGAGAGGAGGGGATGCTAGCTCAAGTGTCGTCTTCGTCACTTGACCGAGGCTCAAAATAAAGTGGTCCGTTGCCAATAGTCTCGTGTTGCTTTTTAGTACGACTTTAACGTAACTCGCATTCACTCACTAGTATCGAGTTTTCTTAACTGTTATTAAAAATTTTTTATTTTGAAGAGTTGATTTCAAAAGCCGTGTCACTAATTGCCTGTTCCGCAATTATAACTAGAAATGAGACCCCCCCCCCACTTCCTTTTTCAAAGTATGTCCTTAAGGGTACAAGTATCAAACCACATTATATAAAAAACACGTATACTCTAAGCGCGGATGACTCAATATCGGTTAAGCAGTTTCCAGATGCCTACGAAGTGAATTTATGATTTAAAAAGTCGGTAGCGAAAAAAAAAAAAAGACAATTTGATAGCAATCCCTACCTTCGGGCGAACTGCTGTTTCATTATCAAAAATGCATGAATAGGGGTTTTCACTCAGGGATTCGTAATCATTATAGAACCGAATAAAAAAAAAACGATCTATTTACAGGCACGGGGTTTATTTTCCATTGCCATTCACTTTTTGTAAAGCTTCGCAGTTTCGTTTTAATGCATCAGGTAATAGGGGAGGGGGGAGAGAATCGCGTCGTCGTCTCGTCTGCGGTCAGAGGGTCTCCATCCTTTGGGGTCGATCGATAGGACTTTCTCCCCTTTCCTTCCAGCAGCTCTGTTTTGGAAAAAAGGGCTGCTCTTTCTCTGCTCAGCAGGGCGCTTTTCTTATTTAATTAAGGGGATATTCTTTTTCCCCTCTAATTGTTGCAATACATTTATTATATGTTTTTTTTTTAATTGAGGGTGGTAGCTGTTGCGGTTTGAGCTTAAGAAAACAGCATGTATATTGAGAATCATTCTATTTTTATATATTTTTTGAAAAGAAATTTTGTTTATGTAAATGCATATGTAAAGGAAAAAGTAAAGGTCAAAAACTAGAGAAATATATATTTCTCTAGCTTTGATAGTTTATTAGCGTCGCTCTTTGAAACAACATGAAGACTGTTTGTATATAACCTCATAGTTTTGAACAACAGTCATCATGTTATAAAGTCGAATCCGAACTAATATTTTAGTTCCACTCTCCGTCAGCATGAGGGGGCCGTGGTAGCCTAGTGGTCAAGGTAACGGACTCGTGGCCGGCCTGTCATGGGTTTGAACCAAGAACCCTGAAGTCCGGCCGTGTAGGGGGGAGGGGCGATGCACGTTAAAAATGTCGAGGCTCAAACGTCCTCCCGTTGACATAGAAGTTAGAAGAGGGGGGCCACACACACACACAGCTCAGGTGTGGACCATGGTTCGAAATGAGGAGGTCCATCGCCAAAAGCTCTCAAGTAGCTGAATTAGGGCGACGTTAATATTTACTCATTCGTCAACACGAGGATTTTGAGCTTTCTCTAATTAACGGGTATCATCTCTACTGCTTGATGATTCTGTAGTAGGATCAGGATTCGAATACACAACCGGAATGAAACATCAGCCGCGAATTCGTGGTGGGTGCTATTTTTGTCTAGTATTTTGGTTTCGTCCAGTGTTACCAAAGACCCACCGTTTAAAGGGATTGAAACACGTTAAATCTCTGTTAATGTTTTCAAAATTTTGACGTTGGCGTGGTGTGAAAGTTTGGAGAGTGGGATGCCACCTCAGGTATCGTCCTCGTCACTTGAACGAAATTCGAGATTATGAAGTCCGTCGCCATTAGCTCTCGTATATCTTCCGAGTACGACGTTAATTAAAAGCAACCAGACAAACTCTGCATTGAAAAGTTTTAGGATAGGTCATTTTGATTCCCATAAATAGATTTACCGTAAAATCCGGCGTATAACGCGCACTTTTAGAACAAATAATAAGATCGAAATTTACGGGTGCGCGTTATATGCCGGGTATAAAAAGGAGAACTTTAAAATTAAAAAAAGCACCTCATAGAAAAAAGCATATAGAAAAAAATAAACCTCTACATATATCGAAAAATTGTTTATTTTTTTTAAAAAAAAAAATTCTTTATTAACGGGTTGTAATTTATAGAAGTATACTACATTATTTTTTTCTCTAAAGCTTGGAATAGTACCTCGAAAAAAATGACTTCAAAACATCAGAGCATTGCGCACATATGTTTCAGGTTTCTTCGTAAAAAAGAGGGTTCGCGTTATACGGCGAATATACCTAAAAATTAAAAACTGTGCAGCTTGAAAGTAAAGGTGTGCGTTATATGGCGGATTTTACGGTATTTCATTCAATTTTATTAATTTCATTCTGAAATAACACAATGGGCTGTGAAAGACTGATTTCCATCTTTGACACTTTACCCCTAAAAACGTTATGTGAGAATCTGTTAGCCTTTTGTACGTTGTCCCCTGTTCTTTATTATAGACTTTAATGCCCACAGAATTGAGTCTGATGTATGGATGCTCCAAAGGTCTTATAACTGTTTTTCTGAAGCAGGACCGAAACTTGGATTACAATTTCCAATGGGAAAAAAAATGCTCATGTTTTACAACAGTTTTGTGCAATTATAAAACGTATGTTCATTTATATGCCACATACTGTCTTAAAACTTATAAATGATTTTTTTAAAAATATGCCACTTTTCACTTGGACAGATAAATTCGCGTATCATTTTAAGTATGGAAGTTGCAAGTATGAAATGTATTTGATTCGATCAATTATTTTTCTTTATAAAATAGAAAATAATGAAAATTATCTGCTATCCTCTATAGCAGTAACTCGCAACCTCTTTTGTGTTGCAGTACAATTTTAACAATATCAGAAGTTGACGGTATTTAACAACGAAATAAGTTTTAAAGAATTTTGCTTATCTTTAATACACTATGTAAAATAGTTTATATGATAGTAATTTTCAGTGTTAAATAAAATATGTGTGTGGGTACGACAAAGACAACAAAATGTTTTTTAGTATTTAATTACAAATTAATTATAAGAATATTTTTAAGGTGAAATTTGAAATTAATGATTTTGGATCATTTCTTGTATGTTTGGTCACAAAAATGATAGTGTCCCTCTCATTTCGTCCTCTGCATTTAAAAGTCTCGGATCTTTTTTTCGTTTTATATTTGCTAATACTGAAAATCCGAATGCACGAAAATGAGATGTAGTAAATTCTAACAATATTTTAAATCCTGTTTGGCTATTATGAGATAATCGCTTCTAATTTTAATTCAAAATAAATTAATGGACTCTTCCTCATGTCGTGAAATTAAATCTCGATTATTACAGAGTAAAATTAGTTTTCCCTTTTCTTTTAAAGTTAATTCACATTAAGATGCATCCGTATCACAAATGGACTACGAACCCAATCAATTTTTTTATATCCACCTATCTACGAAAGCATAAGTTGCATAGACCAAGATTATACCCTTAGTTTATTTCTATAAAAGGGGCCAAATGATTCAGTTCCGGATTTTATTTTTTCCCCTCAAAGTATAATTAATAATTAAAAAAAAAAACTGGCGGGCCGCATTTCAAGAATTTGACGACTCACAAAAGTGTAATAGCTCACAGTAGTAGGGGATCACTGCTCTCTCTACAAGATAATAAAGTTTGAATGATTTTCTGTATTATTGATATCGGAGCTATTTTCTGTATGAAAAAAAAAGCTGAGTTCATATCCGAAAGCAGTTTTAATATGGAGGATAGAGTTGCTACTGTGGTGGACCGGTAATTCTGGCATAAAAAACTTCAAATGACTGAGAACTTACAAATACCTCAAAACATTGGAATTGAGCATCAGCATTTCATTTTCTCATTGCATATCTGTTTAATTTCGATAAAACCTGTGTAATTTAAAAAAGAGTTTTGAAGAAATTCATTTGAAGAACCATAGAATTGAATCCTTACGTATGATTTTGCGGAACGAAAGTTTTTTATGTCACCAAATAAAAGAAATTCTGATGTTTTAAAAGCGGGGGAAAATCACCCATTTAAGTAATCTCATAAGAAAAAAGCCTACTTAATGTTTTCATTTTAATCATATTATGTTTACAAGGTAGCTTTCTTTATTGTTCTTTAGGATTATGTAAATTGGTTGAATCCTCTTAATTCTTCTTTTGTGTGTGTGTGTGTTACTTAACGTCCCCCCCCCCCTGTGTTTAAACGCGTGTTTAAATAAAGGGGAAATGTTTTATGGGATATTTCCCTTTGTCCGTCGTCACCCAGGCATGGGTGCCCTACAACCGGTTTCTCTGCAGAGTCATTGAGAGAGCAGGAAAACTCTCGCGGAGGATTTATTGAATTCACTTCACTTCTACCCCGTAATGGTTGACGTCAGATTGCAGTGAGTACTCATTACGAGAAGCGTTATTGGCTACTAACTTCGTTATTTTGAGCTCGATCTCGGGCGACGAGGTTGATATTTGAGTTATGACAAATAAAAATGAAAATGTAAGTGTTTATTGACGTCGTACTATAAACCAACACGAGGGGTATTGGCGACGAACTTCGGTCAAAAAACGAGGGTGACAACACTAAACTGGCACCACCCTCTCCAAACTACCACATCAAACGGTATGGCACTGAGCCACGACAGATTTAACTTGCATCAGCCCCTCTACACGGTGTATCTTCTTTGACATCAGGACTCGAATCCGCGACACTCCAGCCACGAGTCGGTGACCGTAACCGCTAGGCTACCCCTTACACGCAACTTTAGCAAAAAATCACTTTAAAAATAAATGTATAATGTCGATTCGATTGTTGGTCTCTTTGATTTTATTTCATAGGGATTTATTAGGTTCCACGGCCGGTATCCTATTCATGCAGTTTTGTTTCTGTTTATTGCGACAGAATTAGACTTTGCTACACTAGGCTAGACAAGACTAGACTGGAAATCAATTTAGTCTGAAGTAAAGTTTTCTTTGCTAAGTCTGCGATCCGAAGAGCGCACCTGAACGAAATAACCTGCCAAGATTTCGAACCAGGGCGTCTTCAGTGTCTGCTAAAAGACAAACGGACCATCCATTTGTCTGGCCCGTCGCAGAAAGTGGCAAGAATTTGAATTTTGGATTCGTTAAGGGGAAGGAGAGAGACATAAGTTGCCGGATTCGTATCTGGGCGACTTTTTCCCCGGCGCGGATCGATGGGGTTCCAAAATAGCGCACTCTTACTCTAACACGCGATTGGAACAACTCCAGGGGAATGCACGCGAAGTGTCACCGGGCATATAGGATTGACATTCTTGATATTCGACTCGTTAAGCGACACCGTTTCGTGTTCTGGTGGAGGATGAAGAATGAACGGTGTCGATCACGCTTTCTTGGAGGAAAAGAACTTCGAACGAAGGGATGTTTGAAAAATGGTGTCAAACTTTCTTTTAAAGCAAATTTTCTTTTAAATTGAATGATATGAATGAGTGAATATATTAGCATCGCACTGTTCAATTGCACGAGGGCTTTGGGCGACGGACCTCGTAATTTTGAACCATGGTCAAGTGACGAGGACGACACCTGAGCTGGCACCCCCCCCCTCTTTTAACATACCATACCACGCCAACGGGAGGGCATTTGAGCTCTCGACAGATTTAACGTGCATCGCTCCCCAACACGACGGGTCTTTAGTGGTACTGGGCTCGAACTCATGACATACCAGCCATGATCCAATACCTTGACCACTAG
Organism: Trichonephila clavata; assembly: GCA_019973975.1. Lineage (NCBI taxonomy): Eukaryota > Metazoa > Arthropoda > Arachnida > Araneae > Nephilidae > Trichonephila > Trichonephila clavata. Next base: position 17,954 of record BMAO01021178.1, on the reverse strand, counting down.
ATTACCGCGGCCACTGAATGAGATGAAGCTCACACTGCGTGTAGTGTAGAGTATTTTTTACAATTCTTACCATTAGTTCACTCTCTCCCTATATATATCTTGTTCAAATTTTCAATCTATAATAAAAATACTTTCTATTCGTCCATTTTTGTAATTTTTTTTTATTGAGAACATTTATAAACCTCGTGCACCACACAATGCATCACACGGGGGCTTACAACACAAACATCCATGCCTTCTCCTGGATTAGAACCCAGGCCCTACGGCACTGCAATCAGCGTCACTAACCACTATACCGGATACACATTTTTTTTAAAACTTGTAGTGGATGACACTTGATGTTAATACATTTTTTTCAAATATTAATTCATTAGTTAAATTAAAAAAATGAATAAGTAGTTACAAACAAAAATAATAGTCCAACATATATAGAAAGGAAAATCGTTCGTCTTATTGCTGTAGCGCAATGGATAGCGCGTTGGACTTGTAATCCAAAGGTCGTGGGTTCAAATGTCACCGGGGATGGCCTAATTTCTGAGAATGTGATTTCTTCTTTACTATGCTATTTTATTAGCATAATTAAATTTAATAAAGGAATATATAAATAGTAACAAACAAAAAAATAGTTTAACACCCTAGATGGAAAGGAAAATGGAAAATTGCAAGGAAAATCGCTTTCTATTTTGTCACTTAATATTGTGATTCAGTCATTTATGTATACATATTTATATTAATTGTAACTATTTAATAAAAAGTAACTAAAATAAAAATTTTCTTTGTTCATTTAAGTAGGAATTGACTTAAAAAACATTTTTTTATATTACTTGTTTTATTATTAATTCGTTCTGTTAGGGAAATGATTGCGTATTTCAAAACACGAATATTTAAATATTTTTAGTGTAAACCTCATTCGGAGGAAAAACTACTCTAGGGCGAACTTTCTTTTAGTTTTGTACAGGATTTATACGACTTCGAGTTCTACTACTTGACTTTCTTTTTTTATTTATTTTGGGTGTACCGCACACAAGCTCGTTTTTTGGAAAACATCGATGGATGATCCACCCCAGCAGTTTTCGTTATCTCCAACTCGTCTCCTTATCAATAGCTTTTCCCTAATGTCTTGATCTCGGCTGTGCATCTGATAAACTTGGTGAACATAACTAGACCTTGCACTAAAAAAACCAACCCCTTTGATCGATTGATTATGTTGTATTGCATTTTGAAACGCGCTTTTGGCGAAAGATTGGGCTATTGGAATTTGGAACTAGGGTCAAATGACGAGTATGACACTCGAGCTGGCGTCTCCCTCCAAACTCCAAATTTCTACACCACGCCAACGGGGGGAGGGTTTTGAGCTTTTTGACAGATTTAACGTTCATCACTCCCGATACATGCCAGGTTTTAAATGGCACCAAGACTCAAACAGGTCGTGAACTCCCCAGCCACGAGTTCGTAACCATGACCACTCGGTTATCACGGCCATTTTACAAAGCACCATAATGCCATGATTCGTTGCATAAGGGCGAGTAGTGTAATAAATAATAATATTCCGGAGTCCTCTAGAATAGTCTTTTCCTGGATTTATTGGTAACAATAACTTTCAACAATAAACTTAACAATCTTGAACAAATTAAACCATTACATTAATTAGACTGAAACTAAAGAGAATTCTAATATTCAAGATAAAAATCCTAGTGAACAACGGCACCTGGTACGCCGAAGCCAAGAATTACGAGTAAACATCAGCACATATAGTTATGCTGAAGCCAAGTTCAAGATTCAACTGTGTCAGAATTCGTTACATAGGGTTTCTATCGAGATAGACCACGTGGTGTCTGAGGGTGGCGTCAACCACGCGCTCCGCCCACTCAGACCACCCGGTCCATAATTCACAACATAGTATGTTCGGGTCTCAGGATGAGACCGTTGATGCAAATTGAAGTTGTTGCATCTACAAGTCCACTGACATGACTAAGATTCAGAAGTACAAGTGAGTGAGAGTGGTGTTTTACGGCGCAAGAACTAATTTTGGCTATACTGCGCCAAACACAAGATTCGTCTCTGATCTAGACGGGAAAAGAAAGAAAGCAGGAATTGGATGACAATAAGGAGGGTTGAAAGTAGAGAAGGATCACTAAGGTACCCCGGGTTCGTGAAACCCGTGTTTACCAAAGACAGTAAACCCCTTGGGAAAAGGAAAAATCGCTAGTACACCTCGGGATTGTGACACCCGTACTCATCTAAAGAGGGTGAGCCCCCTGAGGGAAGGAGTAACGTGCTGTCTTCTTTCGTATATTTGTCAGAAGTAGGGTTCGAAGCCATGCTCTCTTTCGTGCACCAGAGCTTAAATCTGGCGCCTTAGACCACTCACCATCCTGACACCAGAAGTACAAGTTCTGGGAACTTTCTAACATGGAGTTCATAAACCTGTCATTACTCTTTCCTTTTTTTAGTATCGTTGTTAACCATTCCACTTAACAGTATTGTTAAAGAAGCTTTACTGAGCTGCAAAGTAAACATCGAACAAAATGTTTCTAACGAACTTCATTTTAAGTCTTTACTGTATGTTTAAGTAAATGATTAGAGGGAGAGAGAGAAGAATGTTGTGTGCTCTTGCCTGTGTTTCTACAAGAAGTTACTTTCGAATAGTTTGCACTTAAGTTTTTAAATCTTTTTAAAAAAAATTAAAATGAAATAAAAAAAATTGACACCTTCAAATAAAGATTTAATATTGTACAAACGTGTCATTTTTAAATTTCTAAATAACTTCTAAATAATTCACTTCCTTTTTTTTATTTCCTTGTTTTTGTACTGTATAAGACTTACACGTTTATAATAAATGGCTCAAGTATGTTCTTATACTACGATGCTTAATTTAATTGCGATATTTTCTCTATAAAAAGTAATAAGGTCTTGTTAATATTCAGCAGTCGTAAATCTGTGTTTGGCTTTGATTCTATATGCGTAGAGATACTTTATTTTCCAATGAAATGTGTTTGAGTCGACGGTTGGCTTGTACAAGAGAAGGAAGCATACGTAACCTCACTGTAGAATGTAGCTACTATTTATTTTGTGGTTGCTTATTTTATATGTAAGACAAGTTGTATTTTACTTATAGAATGGTTTTTATTCCTTTATTGTGTGGAACGTGTGGTGTTGCCCATTTCTGACCGTACTGTGATTCAAAGGTTCGTATCTTTGAATCACAATTAGAAGACAAGTCGATTCCTGAGTAGGTGTCCCATATTCATGGCAACTTTCGAGTCTTGACAAATATAAAGTGCTTTAGCTACCGCTAAGCAAGGAGTTTGTAGTGGAATCGGGACTCGAACTCGTGACTTAAGCACCACGAGATCGATGCCTAAACTGTTTAGCTTCGGCAACCATACCTCATACTTTCGTCGTGTTTTGTTTATCTCTCTCTCTCTCTTTTTTTTGATGGATTTCTAATCTGAACCCAAACACTAGCTGTTTGAGAATTATAAAGTGTTCGTATTACTTGACTAGTTTTTTATTAAATATATAAAAGAAATAGGCTGATGAAAGTACCCAAGGGGAAAATGCCCTAAAAGAAAAGATTATTTGTTTCTTATATTTTTAAGTATATTTTATATTCTCATATTAATTTTATATTAACGCATAGCCTTGACAGTATTCATTATTCAAGCGAGTAGTGATATTTTCTCTTCATTACCTCCTTGTGAGTTCACAATTAAACTGCAAAATAAAATACCACCAATTAAATGTCTGAATACTTTTTTTTTTTAGTTTATCATAATGTGTGTGTGTGTTATAATATATCATGGTTAAAGAGGAAGAAAAGTAGAGGAAGTTGACCTTGTAGCGCTTTCAAAGGGAACAATAACCAAAAAGATATCCACCCATATTTTGTCTCTAGTAAATGTTCAAAAAATTGCCCAGCTGCTGAACCATGCAATTCTTAAAGTGCTTTTCACAAGCGACCTTTTTAAATAATCTTATTAAGACACTTTAAGAATAAAACCTAAGACTTACCCCTCTCCTCCATAAAATGTCATTCGTTCAAGTTTTGACCTACAGTTGCTCGAATAGGAACAAAAATTAATACAACCCATTATTTTCCAACAGCTCAAAGACTTTTAACACGTGAAGAAATGATATATTAAACGGTACCAAGTCTCACAGCTCCACTGATTCAAAAAACCGTGAACCGTTCGTGGACCTTAAATGATGAGCAAGCCTGTCCCTTTCTGTTCCGAGTCATCGCCCGCGACACTTAGCATCTCCGCTCATCTGCGAAGCAGAAGAGGGTGGGGAAGCGCGTGAATATCCCTCTTCATCCCTTCTTTTCTTTTTTTAATGAACTCCCTTCCCCTTCTCCATCCACCCTTGAAATGGATTCTCTCCTTCCCCACTTGGCACGCTTCGGAGAACCTGCTACTCGGCTTTTTTGTCAACGAACTTTTGTCGTGCCACCATTGTTGTGGGGCAAGGCCGTTTGATCTGTTACATCGGTTGGTTTGATTGGATTGGACTGACGCTCCGCTTCAGGACAATACCGTGAACACCCCACCCCGGCAGGAGTCGTATGAAAAGTTTGGTGGACGATTTCGTGTTCAATTTGATTGAGAACAGTTTTATTTTTTAAAAAAAAGAGCTTACATGAACGTGCGTATGTGTATTAATCCACTGTCCATAAAATATGGCGTGGATTGCAGAGAATAATTTGTGAGTTCATTCATAACCTCCGCATATCACCGTTGTTCAAAGTTACGAGGCTGTGGTTAGGAACCTATAAATCGGGGACGTGGTCGTGATAGCTTAGTGGTTATAGTCATGAACTCATGGTCAAACTATTGCGGGTTCAAATCCAGGTGCCACCGAAGACCCGTCGTGTATAGGGGCCGATGCACGTTAAATCTGTCGAGGCTCAATGTCCTCCTTTTTGGCGTGGTGGGATAATTAGGAGAGGGTGATGCGATCTCAGGTTGTACAAAATGATGAGGTCCGTCTCCAGTAGCCCTCGTGTTGCTTTATAGTTTGCCATTAATATAACTCCTACTCAGTCCAGATTGAGCATAAATTGACATAACCGGAAGACGCTTTACTTTTGTAGTTGTCTAGTGGTCAATATCACAAGCTCATAGTCAGCGATGTTTCAGTGACTTCTTGTGTTTTAGTATTCATTCTTTTTAAGACCCTTCATGTAGAGTCAATATACACTAAATCTGTCTGGGTTCAAATTGTAGAAGTTGGACTGGTGTGGATGTGGAAAGTTAAAAATTCTTAGCTTTTTGGAGAATAAGTCCGAAAATAACATTTTTGACAGTTAAAATTATTCAGTTCATGATCTTACTGAGGGCGAATAGAGAAGAGTCCCTTGTGCCATTAATTTCAAATATCCATTCCGAGTGAGTGTTTATTGACGTCATACACTACTACGAAGCAACACGAGGGCTATTGGCGACGGACCTGAGTTTGCACCACGCCAACGGGAGGACTTTAATTTGCATCAGCCCCTCTACACGGTGGGTCTTCAGTGGCTCCAGGGCTTCGGAAGTTGACACGCCAGTCATGAGTCTGTGACCATGATCACTAGCCGAAGACACGGTAGCCACTTCCACAGTCTTAAAATAACACTTTGAGGACTGTTCTTTCTTTCAACGAGTTGTGTTTGTTCCGTCTCTAAACGATTAGTTGTCTTCCAGGCAACCAATTCGTTCGTTCAGATTGCATTGTTGGGACATCCCATTCGCTATTTCGAGCCATTCAACGCATGCCAGTCACTTCTAATATCCCCTCATAAGAAAAGTCCCTTGTTACTTTTGACTTAATTATAGTTTTCGTGTTACTTCTATATGCCACGTTAATAAACAATCGTTAATGACTTTGCATATGGCTGCGTGTATGTTTAGTGGCGTAACGGAGAATATTAGCGCCCCCCCCCCCGTAAAGTCAGTTTTTTTGGCCCTAAGCCAGATCTTATAAAGGATCGCAAAACCATAACATATGCTTTGGGACCCCTAGAATTCTCCCCCAACCGCGATGCAGATATTGCCCGGGGGATTGTATGTTACGCTACTGCGTATATTTGCATTTATAAATTTTCGTTTTAAAGTTTGTGAACATGATAATTTTTCTTTATGCTCTCTTCTATCGCATGTCTTCTAAAAAGGTAGAAAATTTTATGTGTGTGGGATTGTCTCAAAACGATCTCATGATATTCTCTAATTCAAGTGGTACCCAGCCCCCGGTCCGTGGATCAAATAGTATCTGGCTGCCCAAGGAGCATTAAAGTATTTCCATTTTTTTTTTTTTTTTTACTGAGGTGTATTTCTCTCGGATTTCTGTGACTTTCCATGGAAATAACTTTATATTCCATGTTAAGTCACTTGATATTCATTTTTTTGCGGTAACTGTATTTTACCCTGAAAGCAAATTTAAATACTATTAAATTTTTTTAAAAAAAACCTAAAATAAAAGTAATCAGCGTCCCACCCTCAGCGTGGCCGTTGTAAAATTATCAAACGATGACCAGTCCTTGGCGTTTAAAAGGTTGGAAAGCACTGCTTTTATTTATTTAATCAGTTGTGACGGATTTTTATGCGTCCTTTCACTAACCCTCTTGGGAATTCTTTAGGGCTATTAAAAATATCAACCCTCTCCTAAGACGACGACATGATATGCAAATTACGTTGATTATATATATATATATAGTTCAGGTTCGCGCGAGTTATAAGGTTAGAAAGTGAGCGGGTTAGAAAGTTAGTTAACTAAAGGTGACAAGTGAAGAAATACGGAAAAAGGTTAGAAAGTCCGTGTGAGAGAACAAAGACAGGAAGGTGATATTGATAAAGAGATTGAAGGATTAAGCCTTATTAGATAAGAAGACTGTCTACAGAGTTAAGGTATTAGTCACCTTTATAATACGTTTGATATTTAAAGTATTAAAGAGGCTAAGTGGCAATAAGCCACTTAACCTTTTACCGTGTAAAGCAATATTGAGGTAAAAGATTGATTATTATAAAGGTTTATATATATATAATTTATTAGATGTATTCTCTAAAAACGCGACTCTCGTTTCCTCCCTCTGTTGACTGATTGGAAACATCCTATTATTTGTGATTCATTGAATTGTTTTTGAGTTAATTTAAACGTTGAATAAATAATTTGAAATTATCGTGTCGAAGCATCCTTCACTTCCTCCCACACCTTTAGCTGGGTCACAAGGTAAATTGGGGGGGGGGGGTACACAGTGCAATTTATAAAAGTACTGAATGTTGTGAATCTGCTATATTCTGTAGTCAAAGTCGGCATGTTAAGCATGGACTGTTGTTTTTAATAAAACATATTTTTTAATATTATTTTGAGGTAGATTTAAGAACAAATTCGAATATCCTTCCCGTACCAAGACAGAAAAGTAACTTTTTTAGTGCGTATAACATCTATATAAACTTATATACCCATTTTCTACTACATATGGCGAATCATAAGGATTTTGCAGTATTGGGATCGAGATATATCTCGCTTCTTTGCTATTGCTTTCCTACAGAAATGTTATGCCGCCTGATCTCGACTCCTATAGAAATAAGTAACGCATATTGACTGAAATATTTCTATCCTATTTTTTTTAAGTCTGGAAAAGACAGGTATTTGTAAGCGTGAGATATCGAGGGGATTTATTCAGTGCTCCCTGTGGATTTTTTTCGAAGAAAAAGTTTAAGTAAAGCCTTAAGTACTAAATATTTCCATTCAGCAAAATAAAAACAGGCGAAGCTTCATATAAACAGATGAGGAATTATTTCTTAACGGATGAAACTTATTTTTAGAACTTACCAATTTAAAATTATTTTTGGTAAGAGCATTTTATAAGGTAAGAAAAATTATTAAATAAGAAATAATTGCTTACGGAAAAAATATTTCACATTTGATTAAAAAGATACTTGCGCGAAATACACCCGGCATCAGTCTTTAGGTACAAATATTTAAAATGAGGTTTATTCGTTTTATTTTAATGGGTCCTTCCTTATTCTTGTATTTTTCCAAAATAACCTTTTTGTGTTAACCCTTGAGTTTGAACTTGATCACGTGTACCGTGTGTGAAAACCATGGATAGGAGCCAAAAATGCTTAAGATTTACAAGTGATGCTGATTCAGAATGGCAACGGATATAAATACGAGTGAATATTCAATTCTTCCTCTGATGAAAAAATTGGAACAAGTAAAAGGGATGTTATATGTATTTGCTGTACATCCGGTTGTTCCTGTCCAATTACCATAAGAAAAAAATAAAAAGGAAGCCTTTATCTTATTCCGAAATTTGAAAAAAGCAAATCGTCTTGAATCTTTTTTGATGATATTTCCGCGTTTACAAGGGCCGCGCTGGCCAAGTGGTCGTGGTCACGACCATTTCTCTACCCCCTCCCCCAATAACACTGGAAATGTTAAAGGCCAAACTTAAATCGGACATCGTGGAGAAATTAAAGGACCCCATACACACAAATTTAATTATTGATTTACGTATCACTCCGTGGTGTTAAAAATAAGGGAATGTATTTTGTATTGTTTGTCCCAAGTCATTTTGTATAGCCCCTTAATGTTCTTATGTGTGAGTGAGGGTTAGTAAACGTCAAACACACACACAAACATGACAGCCTTTGGCGATGGACCTCGTAATTTTAAACTGTAATCGTAAACCGTGATTAAAGTCCTCCCGTTGACAAGGTGTAGAAATTCGGAGAGCTGCTTATGATGCCTGCTTAGATGTCGTTCTCTTCTTTTCACTAAGTTTTAAAACTACCAATTCCGTCGCCAGTAGCCCTCGTGTTGCTTTTTGTGCAACGTTAATATAGCACTTACTCTCAGTCTCACCAGGTCATGGTCGCACACTCGAAGCTGGCATATTGATCGATTCGAGGATTCGATTCCTGATGTTATTAAAAACACGCCGTGTAAAAGGGTTGGTGCAACGCTAAGTCTGTCGATGCTCAAAGTACTCCCGTAGACGTGTTATCGAAGTTTGGAGGTGGGGTGCTATGTAGTTCAGGTGTCGTTCTCATAATTTGATCGTGGTAGAAAATTGCCGAGCCAAATCGATCTTTCACCCTTAATCAGCCTACCTTAATGTTCTTAATTATGTATCCTTGTAACCAATTATCAGATTCAAGTAAAATTTCAATCATTATATTAAGTTAATTGATTTATTTATCAACATGATACAATTCTTTTCTGAACTATGAAGACTGATGTGAATTTTGCGACTCTACTACGGAAGTTGCAAAAATTATTGAAAAATATCAGTCTTTTCCTCCCTCTCTCTTTTTTTTTTGTCTACTTTTGTTACTTTTTTATTAATTCTTCCGTTGTTTTTAATAATTTTATGCGTATTTTTTTTAAAATTAAATGAGAGAGAAATTTAAAACAGTAATATGATATGAAAATCCTTTTAAAGAATTTGTTTTTATCGTTATTATTGATGTATTCCCCCCCCGTTAGAATTTGCTTATAAGAAGTGTATTCCTGTATATTTTATTTAAAAATATTTGTTTGGTTGCGTCGAGTCATTTAAAAGAACCCAGATTTATATCCAAAATGGTTCTGTGTGTCTTTTCTGGTCAATTGTATACCTGTCTGTGCGGTGCGTGCTTGGGCAAACTAGGTTTCTTTAAAAAAAATCAGACCAGTTTGCCTGCCTCGAGTAGTAAAAGTAAAGGGGGTGGGGTAGGGCTGCGTGACCGGCCCCGGTTAGCTCATGCCTTGACGCACCACCTGAAATACATTGTTGTGTTTGTGGGGATGTGTGGGATGCACTTGAATGATGTCTTTTTCTTCTTTTTTTTGTCAGGTCGAGTGTGGATGTGAATGGTCGGAAGACGTCTTCAACGAATGCTCTAGTCAAGGGTAAGTACCCGGATGTATGCAATCCCGCTCTTTTATTAATGTTGCACAAGATCCTCAACTATGATTCGACCACCAGTAAATAATTTTCTCCCTTTTCAAAAAGAACAAAAAGAAAGAGCTTGAAAACTGGTAAAAACAGTATACCGTGAAATCCGGCGTATAACGCGCATTTTTAACACAAAAAATAAGATCGAAATTTATGGGTGCGCTTTATACGCCGGAAAAAAAATGAGAGCTTAAAAAATGATGGGCATAAATAAAATTAGTTTTCTACCAGTGGCGTAACGGAGAACAGTTGAGCCCCCCTAGAACCCTGGGCCCCCGCGATGCGGGAGTGTACGTTACGCCACTGATTTTTACATGATCGAAATACTATTTATTTAAAAGAAATGGCATACATTATGAACTTAAAGAGTTGTAATTCTAGAAGTATTCTATTTTTTCAAAAACCTGCGATAATTCTTCGAATAAATGACTTCAAAACATAAGGGCCAGTGACGTAACGTACACCCTCGCATTGCGGGAGGCCCAGGGACTGTAGGGGGCCCAAAATTTGACTGGCGCTAAGTATGTATTTGAGCTTGGAGCCCAAAATCTGAGTTTGCAGGGAAGCCCGAATATTCTCCGTTACGCCACTGATAAGGGCATTGCATATACACACACTTCAGGTTTTTTCATAAAAAAGGAGGTGTGTGTTATACGGCAAATATACCTAAAAATCAAAAAAGAAAAGTAAATTGTGGATTCAAAAAAAAAAATCAGATAAACATTTTAATTGTTCTTTTCATTCGACGTCATTTCTTTGTTTGGACTCACTAGGAGAAATTTAAAGAATTGTCAAGTCTTTTATATCTGTTATACTATGCCATGTAATATTATGAGACTTCGTCGGTGCGCTAATTCCTTCGAGTGAAGTTATAAAACACTTTCACTTTTGAGGAATTATACGCATGTTTTTTTACGCTTCTTAAAGTCTAATCACTTTAAATTTAGTTCCGTTTGCATCTTGAAACTGAATTATCAGAAATCTATGAAATCTCAATCTTTTCTTTTGTAAAATAATTATGCTTTGGGCTCGTTTCTCCTGGTGCCATTGAAAACAGACCTTACAGAGGGGCTGATTTATTTTAAATCTATTGGCTCTCAAATTCGTCGCGTGGAGGGGTGTGGAATTTTAGAGAGTTGGGAACCAGCTCATAGGTTTCACTTGACCATGGTTGAGAACTACGAGGTCCGACGCCAATAGCTCTCATGTTACTTTACGATATGACATTAGTAAAAAATCAATCAATCAGTATAAATAACAAATATATCATATAACTCCTATTTGGTTCGTTATATGTGTAATTTGACTGTAGAAATACGAGAAAGTGGTGGTAGACGTTTCTATTTTGTTTTTTAAGTGGAATTAAGTTTCCAAGTCCATTAAAGATATGAAATGGAAATATGAGGAGTGAAATATCTCTCGCTAAAGTATTATTCTCGTTATCTTGATAATAGTTCAAAGTTGAAAAGTCTTTCGCTAATAACTTGCTTATGCATTTTTGATACAACATTAATTTATTCAAAGCAATTTAGTTTATGACTATGTTCACATACGATGGAAACGATGCTTAAGCTGATAGATTGCTCTGTACATTTTTCATCTACAACCATGATAGTTGAATGGTCGTCAGTTTTCGACCAACAATGTCTGAACCCCAATCACTGATTCAAATTTTGAATCAGTTTAAAACTCATAAGTGAAATCTACAGTTACTAGGTAGTATTTCTGTCACCAAACCCCAGCTTAATTAAGGGCTTACTTTCTTTCGGTAAGTAAGGGAAATTGGACCCTGAAGTGCTTCAATATTTCCTTTCTCCAGAAACGAATCAGAAGGTTAATCGGAAACACAACACAAACTTAAACTCGTAAAAAAAATGTCTTTAGCATAATCCACAGTATTATCTGGTTATTTTTTTTAAAAAAAGTACAATACATATATCTCATCCTTCCAATTTACTAAAGGAATACATACAATAGCCTATGTGGCTAACAGTTAAGATTCGTTAACTGATAACACTTGTTTGGTTGTGGTTAGCAGTTGTTACGAAATATATATCTGCTCCCGATCAGCTCAAAAAACGTCGACGTTAGGGCGGCGTTAGCTTGGTGGCTATAGTCACGAACTCGTGGCCATGTGTTGGAGCCCTGGTGCCACAAAGACTCGAATAGTGCGACATTAGTATTCACTCTCTCACGCAACAGTATCTGATGCTTGATGCTCATATTCCTCCCGTTGGTGTGGTGTGATAGTTTGATAAGGGGGGCAGCTTAGGTGTCGTCCCTTATTACAAGGTCCGTCGCCAATAGCCCTCGTATTGCTTTATAGTTCGACGTTTATACACTCGTTCACATGTGAAATTTGGTGAGCATGGGCGACACTCTCCTGGGATGTCGTCGTAGGTTTTCGCAATTTTCGGTCCCCTTTCTTGTCATTTCTCATTCCCATTTTACCTTTCGTACTTTTTCTGAATTTTTTTTCCTAAATGGTAAGTCATATTTTTTCTCCTCATTTTGGCTAAATAAGGCCATTACGCCAGTAATATCATCCAACCAACGAACGACAAAATGCTTTTAGTGGAATTAAGAACGATGGAATTATTCATTTAAGGAAAAGGTTTAAATCAAAGGTGGCCAATCTTTTTGGAAAGAGTGCCACTATTTGATGAAAAAAATTATGCGGGTCACTATATATATTTGGTAAAAAAAAATATGCATGCCACTTCCAACAAACAAACAAATGAAAAAATGTTACTTATAGGCTTATTATTGGATTTTAACGCAAATAGCACTTATTTAGTTCAAGTCCATATAGTCGAAATTTAAAAATAATATAATAAATATGACAAATTTACAAACTTAGGTTTTAAGGTTAAAAAACTTTTTACAATTTCACTCAGTTAGGTGAGGTATGAAAGAAAAATGAGTATTCTGAAACCTTTGTAATTCTCAATAAATATATTAAACAGTTAGTACTTTCTTGATGTAGTTTTTAATTTCTTATCTTTTTTTACCAAATAATCTACCATAAGAATTAGTCCTTGAAGATGCTTACAAAACTATGTTATTTTAGGTATATTTTAGCTAGTTTAGAGTTAATAAGATAAATGTGAGTTCATAACAGTAAAAGTATATTTTGATCCTAATTTTGAGGTTTTTGTCTTAAGACAATCCAATTTCAATAAAATTAGAAAAAAAATTATTTATTATTTAAATTTTTAAAAAAATTTTACAGTAAGTTTTGGCGTGCCGCGGGTTAGCCACCCCTGATTTAAATGATGGATATGATTTGCTTTCAAGGCACGTTGGCTAGCGCGCATTATTCTTTGTTTAAAATTAGAAAATGTGAAAATAGGAAATGTGTGTGTTGGTTCAATTCTTACTAGAAATAAAACTTCAAAATTAAAAAAAAAATGACATTTAAGTATATGTAATTGTAACTTAACATTTATTTATCAAACAAATATTTAAAAAAAATTATGAAATTATATGGAATGTGGTATGACGTCAAGAGAATTATCATCATCTAAAATCGTTGAGCAAATACACAATATTTTTGTCGCTAGTTTAATAGTGAATGAAGCCTTTATTTTCATAACCAGCATTGCTATGGGATTTAGAATAATAATCCTTTAATTTTCAATGATAAAACAGCATTTCCTGCTTTTATTTACAATGATAATCAAAATGAAACAAGCTAGTTACTTACATATTTTAAATTTATTTATTTCACAGATTTCGCACTCGTATCACTTTCTTCAACTCTTTAGTGATCTCGTATTTGTCTAGAAAACGCTAATGTGCAAGATAATTGTATTAAAATTAAATAATCTAGCTGTTAATAACTCTCCAGTTGCATTATAAATAATCTGGTACTATCATCGGGTATGCAAAATAAAATGACCAAAGATGTTCCGGAAATAAGGAATGGTCTCTCTGGTGTGTTACCTCCAGCTCGAAAATATCATGTACACGAAAAGTAGGAGACGAAATCTCAGCCCGTCATTTTGTCGAGAGCGAGTTGGTTAGTTATATAAACATCGCACTGCAAAGTAACACGGCAGCAGTTTGGGATGAACCTCTTAGGTTCGGAATTAAGTCAAGTGACGAAAACGGCACCCCTCCTCTTTCCGAGCTACCACGCCACACCAAAGGAAGGACATAGAGCCTCGGCATATTTAATGAACATCGGCCCCCTTCTACACGCCGAGGCTTCAGTGGTACCAGAACTCGAACCCGTGGCACTCCGGGCACGAGTTCGTGACCATAACCGCTAGTCTACCGAGGTCGCTTGATGGGTGAGTGAGTGAATATTAATGTCGTTCTATTCAGCAAAACACGAGGGTTTTTGGCGACGGACCTCGTCATTTTGATCCACGATCAAGTGACGAGGACGACACCTGAGCTTGCACCCTCCTCTCTCAACTCCTACACCACACCAACGGAAGGATGTTTGAGCTTCGACAGATTTAACGTGCATCGCCCCACGCCTACACGGCGGTTGTTCAGTGGCAATAGGCTGGAACTCATGACATGCCAGCCACGTTACCTTGACCACTAGGTTACCGCGGACCGCTACTTGACGGGAGCGAGAAGGTCAGTTTTCTATCTTTTGGAGCAATTATTCCTCTTTCTCTTCTACTCGTAATATTTAAAGTTTTAATACATTATTAATAACTATAATCTCATGTATTATAAATCCACTTAAACCCCTTTAAAACTGTGTAAATATATATAGAATTTTATTCAATTCTAATAACTTTTATTTTTGTGTTATAACGCAAGAACATGTAAAAAAATATTTTGTAACTCATTGGTGGGAGAATTCATGACATAAAACCCATCTCAAAATATATTCGGGTATCACCGTTTAGCATTTAATTGTAGGAACTATTTAATTTCATAGCCGCATAAACTTATATTTCTGTTCCATTATAATTTAAACATCCTGTTATTTTCATTTTAATTAATTGAAAGAAATAGGGGCAGGAAGTGAAATGAAAAAAAATTCTCATTTTAAACTACACTTCTTGGAGTTGAGATGCAGAATATATGCTAATGAGCTCGTAATTTCATCGTCCGCAATTACAAATGACGGGGCGTTTGCTTGAAAACTTCGTCGTAGCTGATGAGTGTAATTTGCACCCAAGGTTGCGACGCGTCTTCATTGCCCCTTGATGACGGATGATTGCTCTTCCCCGTCTCTCACAATTAAAAAGGAGGATACACAGCACAAGCACGCACATTTTTCTTACTCGAACTTTGCCCTTTAGGATTCAATGAAGAGTAAGGTGCGAAGCTTTCCCCTGTTGCATGTAAGGTGTCAACTACTTCCTAGCAACACATGATGAATTAAAGATCTCTTCGAAGGAAATCTGATTGCCCTTTTGATAAAGCAGTATTTTGATGAAAGGTGCATCGCAAATTTGAGATCGTTATCGATCGAATATAATCGTTTTTAAGGCTGCTGTAGTTTAGTGATCCGGATGGCAAGTTATTGACGAACCAAATCTTAAGTTTGAGTCCAGATTCAGACATACACCGACGTGAATAGTTAGAGATTATTTATCGAAAATCGTATTGAAAAGCAACATGGGAGCTATTAGCGATGGACCCATAATTTTAAACCACAGAGCTATTATAGGTCTTACTGTACATTAATTTAAACGTTGACAGTAGGTTGAGTTATCAGCTCAGGTGTCGTCTTCATCACTTAACGAGGTCCGTCACCAATAGTCTTCATGTGACTATATAAAAATTTTAATTACACCTCAAACAAAATCTACTTGTGGAAAAACTAGTGTTCCTGCAGATTCTCAATGAAAAGCGAGTAAAATCTAATAACGCTACCGAGGATTTAAAATTCGACATCTGTCGCCAAGGGAGAGACGAATTCTTCCAAATGAGTGGGGTGGATTTGGTAGCCGAGTGTCCATGGTAGTGAACTCGTAGCCGACAGTGTAGAGTCAAGGGTTCTAAACCTGATACCACTGAAGACCCGTTGTGTGGAGAGGCTGATGCACGTTTTATCTATCGAGGTTCAAATTCCTCCTCGTGGACATTGGGGGGACGTGGAAGTTTGCCAGCTCTGGTGTCATCCTCGTCACTTAACTCCAAAGCTCAAAATTACGAGATCCGTCGCCAGTAGCCATCGTGTCGCTTCGCAGTGTCACTAAATTTAAAATAAAATAAAGTCCAAATGAGTGGTGGAGGTTTCCGGCTATTGGTTGATTCGCAAGCCTTGTTGATCGGCTGGTCGAAGCTAGTGAAGGAGAAATGACTCCTGAAAATAGTCATACGAAATAATAAGCACGTTAAATGTGATTGGACGTTAACATTTTCCCAAGAAAGTTTAAACAATGAATTACTACTCAAGAATTATGCTTGTCACTCATTGACTAGAAAGAAAGCAAAGTCGTCTCCTGTCGTGCTTATGTATCTCGTTATTCTTAATATTTATTTATTGAAGCTTTTCGACTACCTATTTCTGCTTAGCTAAACACGCTTGGTAATTTCGACCATGTATCATATCTAGACTATCGTGTAGTGTTAAAAAAAGAAATGGAAATGAAAGGTTTTTTAAGTTACGCAGTCAATACAATATTGAACCAGAAAGAAATGTAAATGAAGATAGTTACAAATGTAAAGGTATTGCATGTGGAAGACTTCAAAAAGGTTAATATATTAAGAAAAAATGTAAGAGTGTGAATTTATGTATATACTTTAATATCAAACTTTTTTTAACATCACGATGATTAGAAAAACATTAAATCAGTTAAAAATACAAGAATGTTATGTTTAAAACGGAAAAGTTATTTTAAGCTTAAAGTGTCCTTTCTTCATTTTGTTGTTGGGATCTGCAAATTATCTGCTGCAGGATTTAAATGGAAAAAACATTTCGTTAAACCAATATTTTTTTTGTTAAAGTCTTTCTAGTACTATAGGACATGGCGGATGTCTCGTAATTTTGCACCATTGCCGAACGAGGGATGATGCCTGTGTGAGTTAGTACTTCTCTTCTAATTTTCACATTTCTCCACATAAGGGCTTCGAGACTTTATTTTTGTTGTTTATTGTATAGAAAGTTCCAATTTTCTCTATGAGCGTCTTTATTACGAATAAGATTTGGCTTAGAAGGCGTCGGCTGACCATGACCATTAAGGTTATTTTTTTTTTTTTATCCATAGCAAAATATTTGACAAGCGCCTATTGTGTGATATTTAATTAAGTTTATAATTTTAACGTTAAACATTTCTCTTTGCAACTTAAGGTTTAATACTATAAATAGGCGCTTATTGAAACGCTTATCTTCAGACGTAGTTTTCATTAAATATTTTTGCTGATTTTTACCTATTATCCGTTTTGACATTTCAATTATGCATGATGTCGGCATTTATTATCTTCATCAGAGAGAAAATACGGGATAAAAGGTTTGGGTGGATGGAAGGAGTTTTGAACGGTTCGATCGAATGAAGTGGGACACGCCCTGTTGGAGACTTAACTTGTTGCTCAAATTTCGTATTTTAAGAATTTCTAAAGGAATCTTGGATAGGTTTCGAATAAACATTTTTGTGTTTGAAAATTTTTTTCTAGTTTTGAAAACTGAATGTTCATAGTCGGCTCATTTTAAAGGCAGAAATAACTTCCTTTTGATCTTCCCATTTCTTTCTTGTTTAGATTTTCATATAACTAGCTACGTTTCTATCTTATTCAGATTTTTTTTTAAAGAACCCTTACGTCTTTTTCAATTCCTCGGCACGCGCGTTAGATATCTAATTTTTGTAGTATTTATTAAAAAAAATTCGTAATTTTTAATGTGCCTTAGAGAGCTGGCAATATGTGTTAAATTTTATTAATATAAAATGTTGAAGGCCTTAAGCGTAGTTCTGAATTAGAGATCCGTAATCATCGTTTAATTTTAGATTGATTTTAATTCAAACCATTCAATCCACGTTGTAATATTTGGTCGATTTAGACTAGTTTATTTGTTGAGTTTACTAGTTTATCAGACCTTTTCCAGTTGCTTATTTTC
>BMAO01021177.1:0-40954 GCA_019973975.1 Trichonephila clavata | reverse complement strand
AAATAAAAAGTGCAATGTATTGTATTTTTTTTTAAATATGCTGTGTTGAGTGTGTGTTTCAGTATGTGTGAATCTAATAACCTATTATAAATATT
Source organism: Trichonephila clavata (assembly GCA_019973975.1). NCBI lineage: Eukaryota > Metazoa > Arthropoda > Arachnida > Araneae > Nephilidae > Trichonephila > Trichonephila clavata. Next base: position 40,859 of record BMAO01021177.1, on the reverse strand, counting down.
GTGCGTTTATTGTTTATAACTTTACTACTGAACAATTTCAATGTTTTTTCAATTTTTGTTTGAATTTTAAGATATAAATATGTTTTCATTGTTTATTTGTTGTAGACAAGTTCACATTAGAACTATGGTATGTTTATAAAATAAAAATTAAGATTAAATTTTTAAAAATATTAAATGGAACTGGAAAAACAAATGTAGAACTGTAACTATATTGTAGACTTAAAATAGATGAGTAAAATATTTTAGTTTATTGATATATTTTTGATTATTTGCAATTTTTAGTGAATTTTTATTAATCCTTATAACATTTGAATCAGGTTTAGCAAATTTTTTCTAAACAGACACTTGAGGATTATTGTTACAAAATCCTTTTAACTTTTGCAGCTGAAATTAAATCATATTTTCATTTAGAGCAATTCTTATATTATATATAGTATAATAAAATGAAAAAAAAAATAATAAGACAAAATTATACTACCCACAAAGCTAAATGATAGAAAACAGATTCTAAGAAACATAACTAGAAAAATATTGATATATATATATATAAATAATATAATAATTATATATATGTATTAATGATAAAAGAAGAAAATTGTGTTTTATATTTATCTATATCATATTGACTGTTATAAAATGGTAGGAATTATATGCATTGCCTTTTAAATACTGTTTAGAATTAAAATTATTTTCAGCTTATGCTAAACAAAAATTGACTTGAATTCCATTTAATTTTTCAGTTAAGAAACAGTCCAAAATTATGCTTATATTGTGATTTAGCTAATATATAAAGGGGATAATTTATTTTTCAGTTCTGTTCTTACTTTGCTCAAAATTCATTATAACCATTGTTCACAATAAGATTCATATTTCAGCTATGCTTAAAACGTGATTCAACTTAAAATTCTGTAGTATAAAACTGAAAACATTTTTAAAAAATTATTAAAAAGTATAGTATTATAATCATTTCAATCATCAGTAGTATTGATGTACTTTTTTTAAAAAAAAAATTTAAAGTAAATTTCATGAAACAGTATTATTTTTTTTTAGCTATATTGAGTAGAGATAATTTTAAAATAAGTTTTCAGTACTTCAAAATTAATTATTAATGGCAGGAAAATAATGCTAAATTTTCAAAATACCTTAATGTATATTTTGCTTGGAACACATATTCCAGTGAAAACGAGGTTTTGTTATAGGTTTTGGAAAAAAAAAATTTTTTTTTTCATACAGAATTCTTTTTTTAAAAAAATAAGATTTCTAATAATAAGAATATATTATTACATGACAGTGGCTGTTTTCTTTCATTGAGTTATAATTTCTTGAAATAAAAATTTGAATTTTATGTATTGAGATCTTTTATGAATTTGGCGATTTAGTTTTAAGTTTGATGAGTAAAAATATTAAACCATTATATCTCATTTGGAATAATCCAATTATTATTAATCGTACATTGCTGCAATAAAAATAACATCAATTAACTAAACATATATACGTAAAAATAAATATATTTTAATCCTCGAAACGATTTGTTAATGTTTGTATTTTGCGCTTATAATTGCCTCAAGCTTTTTTCTTTTCTTCCCGAAATTTATTAAGGTGGTAGGTACCCTAAAAATCATTAAACTATCGAAAATATTTTTATTGGCTTATTTGATACCTCAAATCTTTATAAATATGCCTGCAAAATTTCAAAGCTTTACCTGCATTTTTCATAAAGTAATGGAGCAATGTTTGATGCTAAACAGCAACTACCACGCCTACATTTCAGATTATCTGCTAGAAAAGAGCCTGATAAAAAATGAATTAATTATTTTTCTAATGTGCATCAATGAGATTGACATTATACAAGCAGTAATAAATCATTTTAAGAAAGAATTGTGCAATTCATGCAAAAATTCTAGTTTGTGAATTATTCACTGGGAAGATCAAATGGATTTGGTCAAGATTTAAAAGGTGTGTGTGCTTTTTATGATATTATTATGAATGAAATTAAAACTTCAAAACGGATACTCCCAAAGCACAAATACTAAATCTCATTTTGATAGCTCAGGTAATTAAAAATCTAATTCGCAAGAATAGAAAAACTCCATTTTTATATATTTGTTTTTGGTGATATATATATATATATATATCCCATGTGTGCGAGATTCAACACTTTTATTATTAAAATATTTTAAGATATTTATTTAAACAAATGCACATATACAGTTCTTAGATTTTGATGTATTTTACCTATAAATTGTTATTTGATTTTGCATTTATTCGTGTACAATATTTAACATGCGAAGGCTTTTAAAATCATGGAAATAAAAAATAAAGGCATAAACATCTTTTGTACATGTTGTGCATTAGCTCTGAGCATGGAATTAGCTCTGAAGTGTGTGTATTTTTTTTTTTATAATTATTAAGATAAAGTTTTATGAAATATTGATCTTTCATTCCTTTTTTTCTATATATTTATTATGGCAGTATACTGTTTAATTGTTCTACATTTGTGCAATTTTTATGGTAAGTAGTTTTAAATAAGCTAATTAACATTTCATAAAAGTTTCAGACTATTCGATGAATATTATATCATGCTATTCATGGAATGAAAACTTCAAACTCATATTTCTCCATGTTGAATTTTTGTACATATACTGTTATTCAAAACCCTAAGGCCTTTTTGGTAATTGAAGTATGGGTTTGAAATTTTTTATACATGTTCTGAAATGTATGTTTTGTAAAACTGTGCATAGGATTAGCTCTAACATGTGTGTGTTTAGTACTTTTTCTAAAAAATTTCAAAATCAAAATTAATGTTTGTTTGGGAATTTTTGGAAGTTTAACTATAAAAAAATTAATAAAAAATTAAAGAGCAGCAGCAGGGGAAAAAAAACCACACACAGTTTTATGTAGTATATGTACTTGGAAAATTTTTTTTGAAAATATTTAAAAAAAGCCTTAGGGATTTAAAAAATGCTTAAAAAAGGTAAAAAAATTTTAATTTTACAAACATTTTGCAATGGAATTATTATTAAATAGTAACCTTTATAAAATGCATTTAAAACCAAATATCAAAAGTAAAAAAAATTGTGAAGATGGTACCATATCGCCTTAAGAGCGTATGTAAGTTAACAGTATTTAAAATTGAATGATTAGGTCTTTGAAACAACACAGGTTCCTAATTTCATGGTATTCAATGGTTATTTTATGCGTTGTTTTTTTATATAATTGAGCATATTTAATAAATATCTTTTTATTTTATTGTTAATTGAAGAATTTAATTTAATGATTAGGAAGCCAAAAGTACCGAGAAACTTCGGATATTTATCGAGAAAATTCTAACAAATAATTAATTTTATTGTTGCAATGAACATAAAATCATTTCCCTAAAACAATGTTTTTTTCCCCTTCTTTCTTTTTAAACCTAGAAACGATTTATAAAGGTCTATATTTTGTTTTTATAAATGTTAAGCTTAGGGTACATAGTGATCTCAGTAAGGAAGTTTTTAATTCCTTTTTTTAGCCCAAATCTTATCAGGTATATATATATGCTGACAATGTTATTGATCGATTGGGTCATGGAGCAACACAGGTTTCTAATTTTACTAATTTCATAGTATTCAATTGTTATTTTATGCATTTTTTATGCTAAGCAAATTTTTTAAACATTTCTTTATTTTATTGCTGATCAATAAACTGAATCCAATAGTTAGATATTAAAAAAAAACCCCAAAATTTCGGAGATATTTATCGGAAAAATTTTAATAAATAAGGTGTTGTTTGAATTCTTTTTTTATAATCATCAGACAAATCTTTGAAAAACATGCCCAGCTTTTCCAAAAATTTTATTAAATCCCGTCAAAATTTATTAAAAAATGTACAACTCTTTCTAATATGAGATTGTTGTGATCGTTCCTGAGTTTCTCTCAATTTACTATCAAGCAAATTTTGTCTTGTTACACACATCCGACCCTGTTTTGTATTTCGTTTTACATATGTTTCACTACTGAAATTAATAAATGCATTTCTTTCATTCATCTCACAATAATTGAAATATATCATTAGAATACCAAAGTATATTATTGCGAATCTTTTATTTTGAAATAAAACCCTTCCAAGATTAATAGTTCTACGGAATTTCACCATTTTACTAAAATAAAATATTAGTATAATAATATAAAATTATTTTAATACATTTTTTTAAAAATCAGAACGATGTGATTATCAAAAAGATCACCAAAGAAAAATAGAAGTCTTTATGCAAGTTTTGAATAAGTAATAGTAGCAATTGAGACAGAGACATTAACAAACTTTTTTACGAGGTCCAATAAAAAGCTATCTTTCTATTTTAATGCGACTTATTTAATCTATCGATGTAAGATCGCTATTTGTTATGTGAAGACTCAATTAGCTGCAGGTTTTATATATTTCTGAAAGTCTTCAAAAGTTAGCGGCACATCTGGAAATTTTTTTAAATAGTAATAGAAAAGTATAAATCGAGAAAATATTGAAGTATTAATAGTATTTAAAAAAAATTAATATTTGTTAAGCTGAGTATCAAGCATTATAAAAATAACTAGCAAAACCAAGAACTAAGTTATATTTTTATCTGAAAACCCTCTTAGGATTCTAGTATAACTTATGTGGTTGAAGGAAACGATTTTGATGAACTTAGCTACAACAGAATCATTTATTATGGAAAGTAGCAAAGAAATAATTGACTTGCATAATATTTCTAGGATTTCAAAACTGAATGAATACTTTATACCTTTTTTTTTTTAAAAAAAGAAACTGTTTCCTAATTTTCTTAACAAAACATGTACTGTTAAACGTTTTTTTTCTTAAATGTATTTATGTTGCATGTAAATGTTAAAATTTTAATATAAATAACTATGCAGCTAATGATTGTTTACTTATGGAACTTGTAAAAATTATGAAAAATCAACTATACAAGGTTTTTCGATTTAAGAAAAATTTATTACTTGTACCGCTTTGACATAAGATGGAATGCACCACTCTTTAAGCTACTTTACTGCACAAACCATTGTATTTTTCAAATGGTTTTGGATTATACCTACTGTATTAAAAAGTGTTGTGTAACTAATATTGTTGACAGTCTTAAAAAAGTAGACAATTGATTGCTTTTAAAACTAAATAAAATATTAACTTGTATTACATTTCCCATCATATAAATATTACTTACTAATTAATTACATTACACAATTTTTAATGCTTTAGAAAGTCTTTCACAACTGTGATGCAATTATAATATATATGTCACCACAGCTGAAAATCCCATCTAGCACTTTTTAAGATCAAAAAGTCATTCAAGACTTTCAGAGATGTAAGAATATTTACTTCATTCATCTGGTTGATACACAGAACACATAAAGCAACCTGAAAAACTATAACTATTTAAAGTATTTATAAAACAAATAGTATATCAAAAACTGGTCCATTACTGGACAAAAAAATAAATAAATCCTTATTAGTACATCTACACCATAAAAAAGACAATCACATTATATCATTACTTTCCCTACCACTTTCCTCATCACCCATGAAATGTAACATATGGATGAAATACCTGTTTCTATATAGGCAAGGCAGATTTTCAAGGTCTATTCCTGTATAACAAACAGCACAAATATTATCAAAATGATGAATGATTTATTATTAAGAATTATTTACACGTAAGTTAAAACATATTACTTACTTTAGTATATAGTTTTGCTTGTATTGATAGCAAGCATTAACATCACCTGATTCTATATATTTTATATTAAACACTTACCTGCAAAAAGTATACATGCATTTTCTAAATTCGTATGTTCCAAAAGTATAAATCAATTTTTTTGCCTAAAATTTTATTAAGAATGAATGATATAAAAATTACCATACTCCCATCACTTTCCAAAATTTGTGTGTGGTAACATTCAACTGCAATGGAATCTCTATCCTGCATGATTTTTAAATTATATGCTTCTAATATACTGTCATAAAGCCATTTGTGACAAAAATTTGGTCATTTTTGATAATTACTTACCTTCTCATCTGATATAAAAATATACAACAACTTTACCCCATAAAAACATAGCTAAATGTCTTGGAAAACATAAAACTCCACTACAAGCATATATCAGGTGTTAAAGATACAGTTAATTTTTTTTTTTTTGCAAATAGTTTTTGGATTGAATAATGCTGACTTGCCTGAGCTTGAATGTTTTCTTTCTTGACAACTAAAAAAAGAACATTCCAGAGTTTTCCTTTTTATTCTTATATCCCCAATAGTTGGCTTAAATATTTACTGCTAGTTTAAATGCTGATTGGGAGGTAGGTACATGAGGATCAGGTAAATAATTCTTTAGTAATTACTTTTTACCTTTATTTTACTGAATTGCATGTTGAGACAATTGTTCCTGAACTATTTTACCTTGCAATAAACAATTTAATACTACAAGTAGAAGTTCAGTCTCCTGGTTTTTCTTATGTCATTACATATTTCTTTGGCGGAAGACCCCACACCACACTTTCTATCCGAGATATGGAAAGAAGTATATTCAACATTTTCAACAACATGGAATCTCTCAAACAATTTAAGAATGAACTTAATATGTTTACATGGTGCATGATTATCTGAACATTCACATGTATACCAAGCCGAACATGATAATTTTACACACCTGTAATGGCATTGATCACACACACACATAACCTCTTTCTGGAATGCTACCATAATCTTTTTAACAACATAAAATACATCTCCATTAGTCTGCGATTTTACAAACCAAGAATTTGTTGCCTGGTCATAAATATCTGTCAGGAATCTTCAATTCATTTTGAAATGGAAATAGGTTGTGAGGATATAAACTGGGGAGAGTACCATTTAAAATTCTATAATGTGCTAAATATGTGTCATGCTGTATTTTCAATAAACTATCTGCTTGACAGTTAAATTTTCATTTTAAAATAATTGGACATTCATGTATTGTGAATAGATTAACAATATATATTTTTATCAGTATTGGCATGCAGAAGTAGATTATGTGACTTATACTATTAGTAGGCTGAATTACAATAATTATCATCAAAATATTTATTGAAAGCAGGCTTTTAATCAGTCGATGCAATTTTAAAATTTTCCATTATTTGTTTACATCTGATTGAACTTATTCCTTCCAAATGAGCTACTAGAGAAATTTCCCTTCGCATTTCAAAATTGGAAAACAAGATCATTTAATCATTTCTTCCAAGTGCATTGAAGGCGTAATGCAATTAATTTTTAACTGGGCACCCTTTCTCTCAGAATGTTGAAACACAATACATATTTCCTGTATTTAATTTATTAGTAATAACATGAGCAACAGAGTAAAGCATTCCTTATTAGTCAAGTACAATTAAACTTCTATTAACCAAATACATATTCTAATACTGAAGATTTTTCAATACCCATTTCAAGATTAGCTTTAATGAACTCTATACAAGTTTTATAAACCAGTTGAAATGCTTGATTATGCTTTGAAAAATATATTACACAGATCCCTTAATAGTCTTTATAAAGAGTGATTCTACCAAGAGAGAGAGAGAGAGATATTCCATTAATAATTGGAATATAGAATTTTTGATATTTCTATACAACTAGTTTTTCTTTTATATGTCTAGGAAGCTTCACATGTTAGCAAATGTGTTAAATATCTAAATCTACAATTTCACTCATAATATGGAAAAGGTTAAGGGAAAGTTAAATCTAAACATATTGTGTAGATCTTTACATGTGATTCGTATAAAATTTTTTGCAATACATAATACATTCCAATAATGATTTTTTTCTTACTTTAATTAAATAAATGTATTTTCTTATTAAGAATAGTGTTATTACCTTTGGTTGGATCCTAGCAGGGCACCCTTCTTTTACAAGAACACCTCCAGAAAATTTGTATTTTCTATTATTCTCACAATCATTTAAAATTTTAGCCAAACAATTTACCTCATATATTTACGCTAATTTTTCATAACAATCAATAGAACTTCCTCTTTAACGTCAATAAAAAGTTTTACACTAAAGAGATAGGCCAAGTGGGCAATAACACAGCAGGAACTAAAAAAATAATGAATTTACTATTATGGTAAGAACCTGGAAATATAAAAAACGGATTATTAAAACATTATAAATATCAAAGCATAAAATTTTTACATTCACGAGATCACACAGCAGAAGCTAGAAAGTCGATGAACGGAAAATGTTAATTACATCAAATCAAAGCACAAAATAAAAATAAAATACAATATAAAAAGAGTAAAATAATAATAATTCAAAATTATGAATCAAAGTTTTTAGTTGTTCACATAAGTTAGAAATTCCATAAATCAGCAAATATGTTAAAATGATGAAAAATTTAACAGGAAATTAATACAATATAAAAACTGCAAAAAAATTTAACAATTAAACATTATAATTCAAAGTTATAAAATACCTAATCAATAAATCTCGCTGCTAGAATTTTATATACGAACCTTTCAGCACGAGCACTATAGCAAGAATGATTTTAGTAGGTTCAATTAAGCCAACGATGAACTTGGCGATTTTCAAAAAGAGGCCAAAAATATCAAAGTAACCCATCCTTGTTTGTAGATTATAGGAATAGATGCTGCCAACAAAATTGCACATTACTAGTCCGGTCTTGTTTGTTTCTTTTATCTGTTCCTATCATGGGCTAAGTCTCCAGGATTACAGTAGAACTGAACTGGACTGCTGTTTTGAATAAAACAGTTTCCTATTCTAGTATTACTTCAATTTCTTTAATTTGAATTATATTAGTGAAAACGGTACAAAGACGCCTAACTTTTTGCTCATTTTGAAGTAAGGCTAAAGCTGGCAATTTCAGGATAGATATTTGTTCTATTTCATCTTTCACACTACTTATTTTCTTTTGTATTGCATTTGTTATCCAATAAGTTTCTTTTTTCAATTTTTTTTTGCTCATTTATAATAATTGATAAAAGGTATTATATGTAATTATGAGATCTGACGTGGATGTAGAATCTGAAAAACTGAATATTTAATCGAAATTTCTCCACTGACAGATAGAAAGTTACTAAAGAAAATGATATTTAAACCTAATGGGGAAAAGGAAAAACTGATACCTTGTTCAGTGCTAACTCAGCTCTTCCAGATAATATAATTTACAGCAATGAAATGTAGAATATCTGGTCAATTAGATTTGGCGATGTTCCTCTAGATTTCATTGTGTGATAATGAATTCATTCTTGCAGACTTCATAATTTTCAACCCTTTGAAATACGGTCTAAACCAGGGAAAAGGATCAACTAATGCTTTTAGTGCTGCTGCGCCGCTTTTCCCCTTAGGCAATGCTAGAGGCATGCCTAGGGTGCAAAGGCTTTGGAAGGCATAAAAAGTAGAAAAAATTACAAATTACAGTGAACATAACACCACCTAGCAAATCAGGAGAGAAGCATTTCTGCCCTTAAAGAATAAAGAATGAAATGGGATCTACTATAGCAAAAGAAAAGCTTAACATTTTGATGTTGCTATGCGCTCAAAATGATATTACAACAGAAATTGGTTGCAATGATGCAATTTAATGATTTTGAAATGATTTGTACAAGTACAATTTGTTGCACAATGACAGTGACTCATTAAAGAATATCTAAAAGTAAAAGATAGTAATGGAAAAGATGATAATTAACAAGTTGTAAACAATTCATACACTAATGCATACACTGTACTGTAATTGCGAACTATTCCCTTAATTTATTGTACTAATTCACAATGGTGTGAGTTGGATTCATGATACTGTAAGGTAAGAAATGGACAAGGGTGGCCAATCCATGCCACTCTCCTTTCCTTACTGTTACCAGTAGCCAGTTCAGGACACGGTGGGTCCATAGGTGGTGGATAGTGAAACGACTCTCCAAACAGCAAAAACAAAGAAAGAGTAAAGTAAAAGAATAAAGATTAAAAGATAATTTTCTCACAAATTAAAACTGACAAGGTAAGAACTGAAGGAAGGGGGTGCTCTGGATATAGTAGGGGGGCATAACAATTTGAAATGCCTGAGGTGCAGAGGAGTTTAAAAACGGCCCTGGTGTGCTGACTCAGAAACTTTTTCGGATAGTGTTAACGTTCAGCTATAGACATTGATGTCACATTTCTGTCTTTTCTTGTTTGTTTCCAGTCCATAAAGTCATTACAAGGTCTTTTTAATTTGGTGAGTTTTGGGGCGATTTCGCACCAGATTCTGGCTACCCTGCTTTCCCAGTTGGGTTCCAAGGGCTTTTAGATTTATACAAGCTCAAGAAAAAAATTTATTTAATTGTATACATGAAGAAAAAATTAAGTGTGCTTTATGTGTTTCGCTGTCGACCAATTCGTTAAATGAAGGGATGTTGCCAAATGCCATGATATGTAGGGAAAAGTATCCATGCATGTACAAACAGAATATTTCTGTTTGTACGTACAATGATACCCTTTGGTAAAATTGGTGGTCAGCATAATACACAAGAATTGAATTATCATATCCCGTAGCACTGGATGCACAAAAAATTGCCATAAATTAGCAAAAAGGAAGTACTTTGATGCAAGAAATATAACTTGGATCCATATTAATAATATTGATAATAGGCTACTATAAAAATAATAAAGGTATAAAAAGAAGTGGGTACTTACGTATCATTGCAATCTATTGGCGATATTATATGAAACAAAGCATGTAGTTGCCAATTCAGTATATATGACATTTATTATAGGAAATCAGAGTTGCCAACTTGGTGAGTTATTAAGAGTTGCACCCCTCAGGGGGCTCGCCTTCTTTAGGTGAGTACGGGTGTCACAATCCCGAGGTGCCCTGGTGATCTTTTCCTTTTCCCACAGGGTTTACTGTCTTTGGTAAACACGGGCTTCACGAACCCGGGGTACCCTAGTGATCCTTCTCTATTTTCGACCCTCTTTCTTGTCATTCAATTCATTCTTTCTTTCTCTTCCCTTCTAGACCACATATATTAAAACAAATGTTTGGAGCAGTATAGCCGAAATCGGCTCTTGCGCCAATAAACCCCAAAATCAATCACTCATATTAAAAGTTGCAGGTTGTTGTAATAATATGTACGTACTGAGAAGTGATACATTTTAAGAAATCGTGTCCAGTTATGTCGATAGATTTTAAATAACAACTTAATTGAAAATCAAAGTGTGAAAAAAAATCTATGATCCTAAGATTATTCTTTAAAAATTCTAGAAAGTTCTTGGTACTTGTGTATTAGCATCCATTGCAAAATTTGTGCCATAATATCAAAACATCAGTTTGTTACGTTTTTTATTTGAAGAAAAACTGTTCTGGTGGTGTAATTTTGGCTGCGGTGATGCTAATACATAAGTAGCAAGTTCTATACAACATGATTATTGAATTGAGGGATTTCTTTGTAAACACGCCATCCCTTTCTGTAGAAAAGAGGTAGCCAGAATTTGATGAAATCATTTAAAAAATCAAAGCATCTCTTTACTAAAGGACTTCCGGTTTTAATGCACTTAAGTTTTCATTGAAAAATAATTAAAAAGATTTAGAAATAAAATTTATTCCTTTTTTAAAAACATTCTTCATCTTGCAAATCTAGGCAATTAATCCTATTTTCTTTCTTTGTAAAGGATTTGAGAGGAATTTCTGCTTATTCTCCCACTTGCAGAAGATTAGAGGAGCACGCCCATGTTTCCTAGCATTTTGAAAGTGAAGAATTTTTTGCAACCCAATGTTTACCTTGATGACAAATTAATCACCAAGAAGATTGATGATTTTGGGGATAAGTCTTTATTACAAAGGTAGCCTGAACATTTACAAATCCCTGCAGGTAGTTATATTGTGGTAGTTTGTCAAAGTTTATGAAAAAAAAAAATTATTTTTTACTTAGAGACATGTATTACCAAACATAAGATTCTTATAAAAAAAATCAGAGGACTCAAAAAATATATTGTGCATTCTATGAGAAAAATGTGTGTTATTTTTAAATGTAGAGAAATTTTTAAGCCTCTGCTTAAGTGTTAACTTACAAAAGCAATGATTTCAAAGTTTAAAATGTTTTTCTAAACAAAATATTTTTCCGCTGTTGAAAGTAATTGTAAAAAATATTATAAAAAATAATTTTCTAAAAGTTTTTATGTATGTGTTGTATAAAAGTAGAATTGTTTTAGCCTAAATTAATAATTTACTTTTAAAATTTGACTTAATTAATCCATACATTATTACAAATTTTTTAGTTTTTATTGTGTGTATACCAAGTATTTTTTTAAAATCAATTTCATGCAACTAAGATAAAATGTTACATTTTTTTCTAAATTTAAATATGTTATCTTTAAGGTACTACCAATTTTTTCCTATATGTTTCTAGTTTTTTAATTATTTTTTTGTATATAGAAAGGAAAAAAATTAATATTGAAAATTTGTTAATTAACTTTTTGTAAAAAGTAGATTCTGTTTATATAAGTATTCTTTATTAAATTTTCAGCACTTTTTTTTTACAATTTAAGTTTTTTTGTCATGAATTTTTCTATAGTAATCTGTAAGTCATTACAAATATCCTCATATCTCAATTTTTTTTAAAATATGTGTTCCGCTTAGTTGGTCACCTTAATAACATCCTCTTTAATCTAGGACAATGGCATAACAACTAAGCAGTTTAAGGGTTCAAAAGCCCTTCTATAGTGCAACAAATTTTTTAATTTTAGCATAAATGTAATGTCTCGTTACTTTTTTTTTTCTATGCTGCTTTAAAAAATGTAACCCTTCCTATGAAAGTAGTCTATCTCTAGCATTTGAAAAAGTGAATGATGTTTCAATGAGAACTTTTAATTGTTAAATAGATAAAATAACATTATAGAAAGTGTGCAATTTCCCATTGTATAAAACTCTGCTTAAATAATATTTAAAATGCTAATTATGTTATAATCCTCTTCTATGGAACAAGCAACCAATTAAAAGGATGCTCAAAATGTATGGCTACTTTTACAAAAATGAATTCAAAGTAAACAAAGATTTTCACATATGATTTTTTGCTAGAGTTTAATGTAAAGACTATATTTTGATGACTTTTTTGGGCAATTTTTGCATCAGATTCTGCTACCTTGATTCCCCTTTTTTTCCGGTTGGATTCTGCAGACTTTTCGATTTATGGTGTATTTTCTAATCAGAGTATTTATTTCTACCAAACCATTGATTAATTTCTAGATAATTATGGTGTTTTTCTTTGGATAGGATTTTTGTTGGTTCAGATGTTGTTACGAATTTCTTGAGTGATATTTCAAGACAAGATGTTAAAATTTAAATTTAAGCTGGAATTCTTCTTTTTGGTTGCTAATTTGTGCAAAATACACAATTTCACACTTAGCTATAAACATAATGCCATTCACAAAAAATGTATTTAGTAAGTAAAAAATATTTCTCAATGCGACTGGCTACAAAAACAAAATATAAATAGGATTTAAATGCAGAATATGAAATGCTACTGCATATAATTTCAAAAGACCTGGACTTCGACAGTTTATGTAAAAAAATTACAAACACATATCAAATATGTGTGTATGTGTAGGTAACAAATAGATCATAAATTCTTATTATCAATGAATAAATAACTTTAAAGTTACATCAGAAAATTTTGTAATAAAAAATAAAATACTTTTTTAAAATTGTATTTACATAAAATATCAAAAACATGTTGATCTACTTTAAATATTATTTTAAGATATATTCTTCTAAGTGTAGAATCTGATTCCCCGAGAACATTTTACAGTTCTAAAGGTTCAGGGAGTCCAAAAAGTTTGGCGACTGATCTATGTCCAGAAATTAGGACTCTTTCATGGTCAAGATTCACTGCTTTTTTAACCCCGTTCCCCCCCCCTCCCAATAAAGGGTGGAAAAGAACTAACATTTCTTTCACCTGTTTCACACACAGGATTGTCCCCCCCTTGCTTACCCCCTTTTCACTCCGAGTCCTTTTATTGAAAGGAGTACCCAAGAAAGAAATTTATTGCCCATTATGGAAATCTTAAGACAAAAATTTTGAAATAGCCAACACCATCTACATATCATGTACAGTATTAAACTAATTGCCTTACATCACCTTGAGACATATTTGAACTATATGGAAGGAAATATTAGTAAACAGAAAATTTGGGTTTCAAATTTAATTACTTCAGAAACATTTATCCTTGCAACAACACTAAATAGATTCTTAATTTCAGTACTTGTTGTATAATTCCAGCAATTCCAACTTACATTATAATTCAGTACAGTAGTATAATTCCAGATGATGCGACAAATGCTTTAGCTGCTTAAATTAAATATTTTCATGAAAATTTTGCTATTTGTATCATTTGTCCAATGTTATAATCAGGATAATTCTCTAATACTATGAACAATACTAATTAAAAGGAGAATTTTTGTGTGACTACTTCAACATTGTGTTCCTTAGGCATCAGAAAAAAGTATTAAAAAAATTCTGCATGTTATACTGTGTAAAGAACAAAGATTTCTTATTGTAAAATTATTGAAAGATTTTCAACAGTATTTAAAAAATACCAAAAACTGATTTACTGGGCTATCTAGATAAAATAATCAAAAATTTTTTCCCCCATTAAGTTTAAAAAATAAATTATATTCATAATGGATGTAATCCCAAAAATAATTCGATCAACATTCACTCACCTAGACACAAGAAACGATTGAAAAAAAAGCTTGCGCTAGCTACAGGAATTATAGCAATATTCCAATCCATGAGCAGTCAAATATTCGACACAAATATTATAGTATTTTACCTAATAATACACACACAGTAAATAGACATTTTAAAATTTATGCAAATAAGTTGACTATTTTTTAGTTTGAAAGAATTTTTGTATTAACATGTAAAATTTTATATTATTCCCTGAAGAGTTGTAATAGAATTTAACTAGTTTTTCTTTTCTTTTTAATGAATGTATAAATTATTTTGAAGGAGACTGTAGAGAATGAAAAGCCAATTCAGTTACCTTAGGCACATTTGTGGCTTTTGTAAGCTAGAAATATGAGGGCTCCAGCCATAGAGATCGAGAAATTAATCTTTTGTAAAAGCATTGCTTTTCAGAATACATCAACAAAAATATATAAATGAAATTAGTATTTGTTGTTGTTACTAATGCCACCTGTCTGACGATGTCAGATCGAGGCCCGCGAAATTCATCGCTGCACAGGGCTGGATGTACTCCTGTTGTTAGCCTTAGCTTTGAGCACCATGCAGGCGACAGAATGATTTTGCTCGGTTCCATCTCAATTTTGAGGGAGAACACCTTGGGAGTGTGGCCAAGGTCCGCCTCTCTTCCCCTTCCACCAACCTCACGAGAGGACCTACGGCTCAACGACGATTTAGAGTACCCTCTTACTGCAAAGGCACTATACATTTACAAACATCCATGTCTTCTCTGGAATTCGAACCCAGGTCCTACGGCGCAGCAGTCAGCGTCGCTAACCACTATACCGGATAAGTGACAGTATTTGTAGTAGAGTGCTATTAGTAATCAACTGATTTAACAGTTTGCACTTCTAAAAAAAATACCTGTCTGAAATTATTGTGCTTGTATTATTTTTGGAAGCCCAGTGACTGATTGATGGAGTATCACACTACCATGCCAAAGGTCTGGGGTTGATATCCAGGGTTGGGCAAGTTGACTCAGCCTTTCATCCCTTCAGTGGATCAATAAATGTGTACCAAGCTTGTTTGAGAACAGAACACAGATGGTTTCATGTCAGACTGACCACTTCACTGAAATATCTGCACATGCACCCCAGCGCTTAAGGTCATGAAAACTGAGATAGACACAGTAGGCCTTGGCCCTCATGCGCTGTTGCACCACTGAGTAGTAGTAATATATTATTTTTACTTTTATTCTGTTTCTATTATTTCATTTCTTACACTGTAGAATTCTGTAAAAAAACCACCACTTATAAGCCTAATGTTACAGAATTTTGGAAGGAAGTCTTCATCAAATAATATTTCATTCAGAGAGACTAACTTGGCTAGAAGATCTCTCAATATTAAATTATCTAAACAAATATGTAACTATCAAGCATATGTAAAACTATCTAAGTTTCTTCATGATTCTGCAAAAGACTTGAATTGCCCACTGTCAAATTTTGACTGATTTCTGTGCTATAGATATTATCTATATAAATAAAAATGTAATGTGTGTTTGTTCACAAAGCCGCTAATCTCCGAAACTACTGAACCAATTCCTCTAAAATTTTGACACATAGTTGCACAGCTATTCCGGACGGGTTCTTATGTACTTATTATTTCAAAATTCACTCTAAATTTTTTTAATTTAAATTTTAAGTGATTTTTCGGTGTTATGACGTCATATTATGTCACGTCTTTCTCTGAATGCAAAATTCATACTTTACACAGTGTTTACGAGATTATTACATATTTTTACTATAGGTATGTTTATTTATTGCTATATTTATTCATTTTTTGTTCCTTTATACGTAATTCGGCTTATTTTCCGAATAAATCAATTTTTTAAAAAATTATTCTTTCAACAACTTAAATTTAGTTTTGTAGTTTGGCAACAATCGGATAGCATTGTCGCGGGATGTTTACAATTTTGCTTATATTTTACATCGTGTTTTTTTCTGTAATTTTTAAGCTAAATTTATTTCTCTTTACTAAGTGAAGATTAAAATTATATGACTTCTGTACGCTACTTATTTATTTACCAAATTTAACATGACTGGCCGACTGATCTGAACAAACGAGTAGTGCTCGGATTGAAATTTTCCGCCTATTTTATCTTTCTCCAGTTTTCCTAAATTGAATCAATTCATTTTTTTATTTTTATGTTTATTTTTTTGTACCATCATTTTTTCCATCGACTATTTACCTCAAATTAAAAGACGTCGCCAAATGCCGCGATATGCATTCAATGTTGGGAAACCGTTCCCTACATTCTAACACAGTTTTTTGATACTTACGTATTATGGCTACAATCACTAACGTTCAAGATACTCGCCAAGTTGGTAATTCCATTTTCACATGTGTTGTACGTGCTAAATTTGCAATCGTGTGCTTAGTTTTATACAATGTCGCTGATAGGTTGCGATAATACGTAAGTACCTTTCAGTTGTTGTTACTCTTGAAATACAAATAGTAAAAGTAAGATTTTCTGATATATCAAAATATTGAACTTTATTTTGTTTTCATTGCTTTTTAAGATTTAATTTTGTTGTAATTTTCCTTAACAGATTCCGTTAGTAATTTATTAGCAGAATACTAGAAGTTATTACAGTTTGCATTTGTCAGGAACGTAGCTACCGCTTTATCAGTTGTATCAATGATGCAGGGCCACCAGGCAGCAGGAGCCCCAACAAATGTTACTACAGTCCCACAAACATGGTGCTCATATCTCAAAAAGGGCCCCATAGGAATTTGGATACAAGGCCCATTCAGAGGTGTTTCGTAATTTCATACGCTTTTGTTTTTACCTTCTTTTTTAATTGCGGTCAATTGGCTTCAGTACGTAAGACTACATTGCAGAAAATCAAACTAAGGTCATCACACTGTACGAAGCATAGCAATATGAGGGGTAATTGCACATCAAATTGGAATAGGCATCAGTACAATACAGACAGATGGCTCAAATACGTGAGAAAGCAGGTGAACGTAAGATTGTAATTATTTTTTCAAATTATGCTCTCGCACTGATAAAGATATGCAGTTCTTTGTATGTTAATTAATGTTAGTATTGTATTTCATTTTTCAATTTATTTTTAAGCTCAGGATATATACTTTGGATATATCCTGAGTATATATATCGGGATATATCCTGGGTATATATATCAGAATATATATTGGGATATATCCTGAGGATATATATCGGGATATATCCTGAGGATATATATCGGGATATATTCCAAGTAATTTTCATGTATAAAATACTAATTTTAATTCTGTACGCTAAGGATCTGTTTGGCGTGATTTCAAAATCTCTCCACAAATGTGTAGCATATCAATTGAAATCTTCCAAGTATTTTATCTTTTTCCAATGATCATAAATTAAATTAATAGATAATTTTTATTTTTTGGTACTTGCGTTGTTTTTTTTAGTTGGTCATTTACCTAAAATCATAAAACATCGCCAAATGCTGTAATATGCATTCAATAAGGGAAAACCATTCTATAACTGTTTTTTCATAATAATAATATTTTTTTGCACAGCTGTGAATTTTTCCACTTATTAGTTGTTGAAATTTCTAAAGGTTGGGGCAATAACATTAGACTCGCAAAGCATCTATTTGTGTGATTTCAAAATTTTATTTGATGTCACTGTGAAATACAAATGGGAAAATTAAAGTTTTCTTATGTATATTTTGTTTGTTTTGGTATTTATGTATTATCGCAACTATATTGGCAACATTATATGAAAGGAAGCACATGGTTGCCAATTAACCGTGTACGACACATACAAAATCGGGGTTAACATAGTTCCAATAGTACCTAAGTACTTTTGTTTGGAACTGTTTTTGGTGATTTCATCAAAATATTGAACTTTAATTTGTTTTTGATAGCTTTTTAACATTTAAGTTTGTTATAGCTACCTGTACCCAGTCACACATTCCTGTGGCTCAGTCTGGTTAAAAAGAAAGAAAAGAGAAAGCATCATTTCTAATATTTTTAACCACCTGCACTTGAGGTATGACTTTTTTTTATAAAAAAATATGTGTGAATATACATAAACAAAACTTTTCTAAACAGATTTCATTTGTAATTTGTTAACAGAATACTCCAAGCTATTATGGCTTTTTTGTCCTTATGTTATGAATCTAAAATTATTTACACTGTGCGGAGATGCCAAGTTTGAAAATAAATTTAAAATGACTCTTTTTGAGATTAAAAGATTAATTTTACAATGCTTATGGGTAGACATTTTGTGTTGCTTCATTGTCTGTGCAGATACAGAAATTGTCTGGTGTGCCTACTCTAGAACAGCAATTGCCAACCTTCAGCACTTCATGAACAACATAATGTATAATTTTATAAATATGGCAGACCAATAAAGCTATATTTACGTCTTTATTTATGTTTCCATACACCTGAAAATAAACTTCATGAAAAGCAATAACAAACCGACAATCAACAGACTGAAGTGTTTTGCCACCAATTTACTATGGTTTCTAAAGCTGACTTTCAAATTTCAATGGAAAATCTGAAAAAATTGCTTAACTCAGGAAATTCGTTAAAAGTGGTAACTAAAGGTTTTTATTAAAGTATAATCCATGATCCCCCCCCCATAATATGTTTTTTTTGTTGCTCATCTTTTTTTAAACTGAATCTTCACAAAAGTGTAAATAATGTCCCAAAATTTCTCAGCAGTACCAATCACCAATTGGTGACTGCTGCTCTGGAATACACAAAGACACTTATGTTTAGCATCACCGTAACAAAATTGGTGCCACGCGTATCCCACCTTAATATCTAAACAACAAATATTATAACATTTTTTTATGAAAAAACAGATTTTGATGGAAAATGGTGTGATTTGCATGGCGGCAATTTGCCTGTGCAGTGATGCTAATATTTAAGTACCCAGACAACAAATAATTGTCCATTTGTGAAGTAGTCTGTGTCTAGATATAAGCCACTCTGTTTTAAAGATAGACCCTTAAATTTGTTGATAACAAATGCTAATGCTAATCGAATATTGAATTGCAAAAATCTTCCTTCATTATCAATGGTTTGTCGTAGATTTCTGCTGCAAAATCCATGCTTATATATGACTGAAAATATCTGCAGCCTCTCATTGTGTTGGAATTGAGTTGTGTTAATTGATGTACACTAGAAGTTAAATATTTCATTAGCATTTTTTTAAAAAAATTTTCCCTTTCTTTTTGTTCCTGATTTTTCCTTTTTTTTAATGTTTTGAAATTTTATAGGTTTTGTTTTAACTTTTTTCTCTTTTTAAGTGCAGTCAGTTAGCTTCACTACATATAAAAGTAATGCCTTGCAGGAAATCAAACTTAGGTTGTCATACTCACAAGGCAAAAGTAGTGCAACGAGTGTAATTGCACATCAAACCGTGGGAGAACGGGCATTAGCAAACGAGAAAAGCAGACAAAGATTGGCACAATTGCATGCTAAGGCCACAACAGGCAGCCAGACTTGAGGATGCACATTTGCGAGCACAGCATTCATGTTTTGCAACATCAGATCTGCTCTGTTTTCAACAAAAGGAATATAGTAGGTTGTGATTGGCTGAAAGATGTCAACCAGAAACAGCACATCACAGCATCAAACATGATTTTGTGGTGAGCAATCACACAATAACAGTCACTTGCATTCCGGTACAGCCCAATGGAAGATTACAGGTTGAACCAGCATGTTCTCATTAGCACAATGACTGAAGTGTATCCTCATTGCAGTGCTCTGAAATTTAAGGAGAAACAAAAGTAATGTTTTGTATCACTGAAAAATTAAACTGCCTTTGGAGAACCACTAGAGCCATTAAAACTTTGCTTACCAGGTATACTGCAGAATCAAAATATTTCCTGTATAACATCAGGAAATACAATTCATGCTTCCAAATGATATTCTTTGGAGAAATGTGCATTTGTGAACACACCTCTGATTTAAAAGAAATATCCATAAGCATTCTAAAACTAACCCATAGCCCCTAGGAATCCAGATTAGAACCATTTAAAATTTAATTTAACCATTTAACATACAGACAAAAATAAGTCATAATAACTTCAAGTGTTTGGTTAACAAGTTGCAAATGACCAGTTAGGTAAAGAATTTGTGTATATATATTTATACATTTTTTTAAATAAAAATATAAATTTAGGTTCGTAACATACAGACAAAAATAAGTCATAATAGCTTCAAGTGTTTGGTTAAGTTGCAAATGATCAGTTAGGTAAAGAATTTGTGTATTTATAAATTTTTTTAATAAAAAATCATACCTCTAATGCAAATGTTTAAACATACTGAAAACATGTGCTTCCTCTTAAACCAGACTGAGCCACAGCACGCGTGGCAGGGTACAACTAGTTTCTAATATAACATTAATATTTCTAGAGGTGAATCTTGACATAGCGTCCTTATTTCACATTACAACTGATCAATTCCAACGGATAGTAATAACTTATGCTTGAATAATGTGTTAATAATCCTTCTACAAAAAAGTTTTATCACTAAAAACATATTTTTCCAGTTCTTTTTGTTAGGTCAAAATTTAGGATCTGGCTCCCTTCGAAAAATAAGATGAAATCATTGCCAACTTCCTAAAGATTCTGGGAACCTCCTAAACTTAGCCAAATGTTTGTATATCGAGTTCTGATTCCTGTAATGTGAAATGTTGCTTATTAAATGGAATTGATCTTTGTGTGTTGATGTACAGGTAAGGAATAATGTTTATCATTTGAACATAATTATATGTATAAGGAGGATTACGATTACCATTTACTACACTCGGTATGTCAATGACAAAGCAGGCTTTTTTAGCAATCTATAAAATTGAATTTAGAAAAGGTGTTTACGAAATACCTTTGTAAAAAGACCTTTGTCTTTGTGTATTCCAGAAAAGACTAATATGATCAAATTACTTTATTATCTGGAGTTATAGATTAATTATATACATCACAATGTGAAGAAAGACAGCAATTTCCAATCTTTTAGCTTTGATAGAAAGACCATGCACAGTTTCTTTATGTGGAAAGTTTTTAGTTGCCAAAGGACTGCAACCCAGGAGGCTTAAGAAATAATGCTTTTTACAAAATTGTGATGAAGACTGCCTTACATGATATATTCACTCCTTAAATAAAGTTATTATGTTCATTCAGTTATGAAATATCAATATATTTATTTCCTTTTGTTACAATACTTGCAGAATAGTCTAATTCTTGATTAATTTCTCGTGTAAATTATCCTCTTCTTAAAAAAAATTCTAATCAAACAAATTATAGAGAATACTTTTTTTCTCTAAATTTAAAGTCTTATAAAAAAAATTTTAAAAATCCCAATGTTGAAAAATATTTGTATTATCGGAAATCTTTTCCCATGGTATAATACTAATATACCTTTAAAAGTTATGAAATATATATTGACTTTTGCCAATAGCTTTCTTTTAATATGGATAATAATTCCAACCAATAATCAAACAGGTAGAATATAGGCCTTAGAATGATTTCATTCCCATTTTCAGATATGCTTCTAGTTTTGCATTTCATAACATAGTACACACTGTGAGAGAACTCTGATATTCCTTTGGTTTCCTCTCAAATTGAACCTGTCAACCTAATTGTAATTGTGAAGAATTATTTAAATATATTTTTAGTAACTAATACTAAAAATATATTTTAGATTTTGATTGATTTATTAAAAATGATATCTAAAGGTCAACTAATTTCTTCAGATAAGAGAAAAAAATTTCTTGGCTGATTCTTTCAAGTTCTGATACCAGCTTTATCCCCACCCCACCCCCTTCACATATTATAATATAAGATAAAATTCTGCTTACACTTTTCAACATTATATTGCAGAATGTATTTTTTTATTTTACAGGAGGATGTTACTGTAAACTGATATTCTGAACAAGAGTGCAAGACACATTTTTTTCATTGTGGATTTTAAATAGAGATTTATGTAGTCACAGCTGTGAGAAAAAAATTTCAGTACTCGAAACTAGAAAAATGGCTTTCTCTCCAGATAATTCAAAGCATCATTTAGATGTTCACGATAATAAAAAGCCTCATGTTTTTTGTGAATTGTGCCACAAAGGTTTTTCTGAAACTGGTAATTTAAATGAACATCTATGTATTCATACCAAGGACAAGTCTTACGTTTGTGAAATTTGCAACAAGAGCTTTTTTAAAAATAGTAATTTAAAAAGACATTTACAGATTCATACCAAGGAAAAGTCCTATGTTTGTGATGTGTGCAACAAGTCTTTCTTTCATAGTGGTTCTCTAAAAGAACATTTATTTATTCATACCAAGGAGAAACCTTATGTTTGTGAAATGTGCAACAAGTGTTTTTCTGCCTCTAGTAATTTAAAAAAACATTTACGTATTCATACCAAGGAAAAGCCTTATGTTTGTGAAATGTGCAACAAGTGTTTTTGTGACTCTGGTAATTTAAAAGCACATTTACGTATTCATACCAAGGAAGAGCTTTATGTTTGTGAAATATGCTACAAAGGTTTTCCTCAAGCTAGTAATTTAAAAGGGCATTTACGGACTCATACAAATGAAAAACCTTATGTTTGTGAAACATGCAACAAGTCTTTCTCACACAATAGTAATTTAAAAAGACATTTGCAGGTTCATACCAAGGAAAAGTCTTGTGTTTGGGAAATATGCAACAAGTCTCTATCTCATAGTGGTTCTCTAAAAGAACATTTATTTATTCGTACCAAGGAGAAGCCTTATGTCTGTAAAATGTGCAACAAGTGTTTTTCTGATGCTAGTAATTTAAAAAAACATTTACGTATTCATACCAAGGAAAAGCCTTATGTCTGTGAAATGTGCAAGAAGTGTTTTTCTGACACTGGTAATTTAAAAAAACATGTACGTATTCATACCAAGGAAAGGCCTTATGTTTGTGAAATATGCAACAAAGGTTTTTCTCAAACTAGTAATTTAAAAGCACATTTACGGATTCATACAAAGGAAAAACCTTATATTTGTGAAATGTGCAACAAGTCTTTCTCAGAAAGTAGTAATTTAAAAACACATTTACGGATTCATACAAAGGAAAAACCTTATGTTTGTGAAATGTGCAACAAGTCTTTCTCTCATAGTGGTTCTCTAAAAGAACATTTACGTGTTCATACCGAGGAAAAGCCTTATGATTGTGAAATGTGCAACAAGGGGTTTTCTGACTCTACTAATTTAAAAGCACATTTATGTATTCATACCAGGTGAAAAGTCTTGTTTGTGAAATATGCAACAAGGTTTTTTCCAGCTAGTAATTTACTCGTACTAAAAATGCTTTGTCAGAAGGATGTCCAGCACTTAAAAAGTCTGCTGAAAAGTTTTATTTAATTATTAATGAAAACGAAACTAAATGCATGCCAATTACCAAAATTTCAGTAGATTTTATTTGCAGACTGAAAGTTATAAGTTTGAAGTGGTTGATAATTTTGCCTATTTGGGTTCAAATATTAACATTTTAAGTAACATTGGTGCTGAAATTAAAAGACATATTATTGCTGCTAATCACTGTCTTCATGGTATAAGAGCATTCCTAAAGTCAAAATTAATTAAAATACATACAAAAACTATGTTGTATAAAATAATCATTAGCCCCGTACTGACCTATGCATCAGAAACTTGGGCTTTGACTAAGTCTCAGACTGAACAGCTAGTCATCTTTGAGTGTAAAGTTCATAGATATACCTTTGGTACTGTGAATGAGAATGGATTGTGGAGACAATGACATAATTTTGAATTTTTTAAGGTAGAAGATGTCATTAAATACATCGATTGGTCATTTGAGGTTCACAGGCCACATCTGCCATGTGGACCCTTTATCCTTGATGTTTAGAATTTTCAATTACAAACCTACTAGAACTAGCGGTAGGCCCAAATTCAGATGGGTGGATTGTGTGTAGGACGATTTTAAATTTTTAAAAGTGATTAATTGGAGGAATGTCATTAACTGGAGGTTAGAATGGAAGGGAGTTCTTTGAAGAGCTTGGCCCACCCAGGGCTGTCGTGTCAATAAAAGAAGAATTTTAAAGCACATTTATAAATTCAAACCAAGGAGAAGCCTTGTGTTTGTGAAATGTGAAACAAAGGTTTTTATGTTTTTGTAATAGATAAAAAATTTAATGTTTAAGTTTTTCCCAAAGTTTTTTTTTTATATAGTTTGACATTTTACTTATACAGTATTAAAAAAAATGACATGTATTTGTTCGTAGAGAAGGGTATACGGAGTGGGAGTTCACAATGTTCTAATCGTTATGCCAAAACAAGTAATAAGTACCTCCCTAACTTTGAACCTAGTAAGCCAGAAAATTTTTTGCTATATTTAGATGCCAATAATCTTTATGGTTGGACTATGAGTCAATCCCTTCCTTTAAATGATTTTTTAGATGTTAACAACATCGATAAGAATGGGGGAAAAGGATATATTCTTGGTGGATTTAGAATATCCAGAATCTTTACATGATGACCACTCGGATTTACAATTAGCCCCAGAATCTTATACCCACAAGATGGTAAGAAAAAGATTACTAACACCGTTGTACCCTAAAACGAATTATGTAGTTCCTGAAACTTAAAACAATATTTAAAATTAGGTCTAGTTTAAAAAAAGATACATAAAATTTTACAGTTCCATCAAGAATCGTGGCTTCAACCGTACACAAAAATGAACACTCCGTGCCGTACTGAAGCTGAAAATGAATTTGAGAAAACTTTTTAGAAATTAAGGAATAATGCCATTTTTGGAAAAACATATGGAAACTTGTTAGTATTCGTCTCTGTAGTAATGGAGAAAAGGCAGAACGATTAATAGCAAAATCTAATATTAAAGATAGGACCATTTTCTGGGAAAATCTAGCTGCTTTCCATATGGGCAGAACTTTACTCACATTAAATCAACTTATTGCTGTGGAAATGTCGATACTGGATATTTCCGAGACTTTAATATGCGATTTACATTATTATAAGATGAAAGCTCGCTACGGAAAAAATTTAACACTGCTATATACTGATACTGATATTTATAATATAAAATGTAATATACCTACAGAGTGATATCAAAAATGACTTAGACCTCTTTGATGCTTCACGTTATCCAATAAATAATATATATGGGATCCCTTGCAAAAATAAAAAAGTTTTAGGTGAAATGAAAGAGGAAAATTGTGGGAAAGTGATGACTGAATTTATAGGTTTACGTTCAAAAATGTATACTTTTAAAGTAGAAGGCTGCCATTTGATAAAAAAAACTTAAAGGTGTAAAGAAATGAACTTTGGAGAAAAAAATTGATTTTGAAGATTACCCTATGTGCTTACTAGAAGCCATTAATTTGTATAACCCATTGAATTTAATTAGGTGTCTAAATCATAATATTTACGGTGTGACTCTCTACACGCTTGCCCTTTCTGCTCACGATGAAAAAAGTTTCTTGCTAAATAATAATATAAATACTTTGGCCTTAGGACATTATTTTATTAACTGTGAGTAAAGTTAATTAACTTTTCGCTTTAAATTTATCATTGTAATTTTTTTCTGTACATATAATTCTATTATTTAATTGTGTATGTACAAGTATTTATATATAATAAAGTCTATTTCTAAAAATTGTATTATTCGTGTTGTATTTTTAGTAATTTACTTCTAAGATAACTTTTTAAAGGTATTTACATATAAAATAAAAGTTTTGAAGATGTTTTTTCATTTGCAATGGAGTTTCCGTACATGAAACATCCCTTTTCTATGCTAATGTGTGGTCCGTCTAATTCTGGTAAAACTTACTTTGTAAAACGTTTATTAGATACGAAATTGGTTAAACCAATCCCCTCAAAAATCATTTTTTGTTGTAGTGCTTAGCGAGAACTTTTTAATGAAATACTTGATGTTGACTCTCACGAAGGTATACCTCATGAGAGATGTATAAAATATGAGAGATGTTCTTATAATATTAGTTGATTTTATGAGTAAATTGAGTGATGATAAAAAATTGCCAAATTTGTTTACAAAGGGAAATCATTATAAAAATATATGTTATCTTTATTGTTAAAAACATTTTTTATATAATTCGAGAAATGTTTCTTTAAATGCCTCTTATTTATGCTGTTTCAAAAGCGTTAGAGACGAACAGCAGATTTTTTGTTTTGCTAGACAAAAATATATCCTTCAAAATCAAAATTTTTTCTTTAAAGCTATAATGATGCAACAATTCGTCCATACGGATATTTATTTATCGATTTGAACCTGAAACTGATGAACAATTACGCGTACGTACGAATATATTTTGTCCCTCGATCATAATTGCTTATAGAAATAATTCATTTTATTGTAACATTTTTTCTGTGTTAAAATATAGTATTTAAGGGATTGAAACGTATGGTATACGACATGCGCTTTAAACATGTCGAGTAAGTAACATATTAAGCATTTAAAACTTTTTAACTAAGAGTAAAAGTAAGAAAAAGATTTTGCGAAAATTTCCAAACTCTCTCATAAAGGCCGTATGTAAATGTGCTATGGACAATTTAAAAGGTAATGTTCCATTGACCAAGCTCCAGAAGTCAAATCTGACCCCTTTTAAAATGGTCGTACAGAAGTTGGGAGATAGATCTATTCCTTTAGTTATTTTGTTATTTCAAAAGGGAGAAGGATCCCTTAGTTTCCTAATTCCCGCTGCCTTTTCGGTTATATCTTCTCTGTTCAATGGACAATTCTAAGAAACTTGTGCTTGTACCGGAAGAGAGAGACCTCGAAAATTTGCTGAAGAGCGATTGTCTACACTAGGATAAACAGATGCATGCCATTCTTCAAAGAAAAAATATCACGGACGAAGAAAAAGCAACTGTTTACCTGCAAATTCTTCAGAAATTTTTTAACTTTCCCTATCCTAGTAAAAATCCCGATATCATGGAGAAATAGGATACAAAATAAGAATTATCAAAATCAGTCTACAGACACGGTTGAAGATAAGATAAATACCATTACAAGTAAATCACCAAAAGAGCATGTTGAAATCCGTCCCAAAGGGGAAACAAGTGCTGATAAAATTGAAGAGGTGATATAGGGAATATAGCACCAGTGAAATACAAAAATACCCCAAAGAAAATTTTAAACTTTATCCAGCAGAATCATGGAGAAATATACTGGACACCTGATAAAGAGCTAATAGTGGATGGAAAAATTATACTCAATACAAATATAAATTTGATTACTTATCTAGTAAGGGATAGGAAAGCAGTTGGGTTTGAATTTTTAACGAAGCTTTAAAAGGAACTTTCCATCAAGTTTTTTTAGAATAAATAATCTGAAAACAAAAATATTTGTATGCAAAACCTTTATCATGGGTAGAATATTAAGTGTAATTTTTTGTTTCTAAATAAATTGCTTTTTCTTTTCAATTTATTCTATGTTTAGTTCTTATTTATTTCACAAAATAAAATAATATAGTATTTTATTCATACTATAATCATTAAACATCAAAAATATTATAAATTGGTTATATAATTTAAATTATAGTTGTCTTTCAAAAAGAATAGCACAAACACAAAAATATAAGAATTATATACATATATTTTATTCCACCATCTAAAATTTAATCTTGCATTATACCTTTTTTAAGAGCCGGTTGGGTGGCGTGGTTGGTTTGTCGCTGGCCTGCACCCAAGGTTGCGGGTTTGACTCCGGCTCAAGTCTGGATTTTCGTGATGCAGAAAATCGACTGAGGCCATGTCGTTTGATTATATGGGGATGTCTTCAAAAACAGGGGCTTTTTAACGCTTCAAATTACGCCAAGCAGCGCGAGTATCCTTCAAATGTGGCTGCCCGCCTGTTATATCTTCTTACGTCTGACTGCATCACTAAGTTAGAGTAAAAGAGTCAGAAATTGTGGACATCCACCACAAAAAAGTTCGAAATACATTTACACCTTTTAAATAGAATGCATTAAAAAACGAATTTTTAATATTTGTTTTGGGCTTATTTCAAGTTAGAAATTTTGAACTAGTCTTTGAACAATATTTTGATTTTAGTTGAAAAGATTAAGATATAAAAATTTTTTTTTGTATATTAAGCGCTCAATAAACAGTTCCTTTACACATATAATTCTTTTTTCTAAATAAAATTTCTAATTTTCTTTTGAAACTATTGGCATTTTTTTTAAGTAAGGAGATCTTGTTATATTTAAACATGAAATAAAAATTGTTGAAATATATTAAAATAGTATTAAATATATAAATAAACTTAATTTTTAAAAATTTTTCTCTCATCTTTATTTATTATTACATACTATGTTTACTTTTTCTATGAATCTATTTATATATATATATATACAGTGGTCTCCAAAAGTGTTCGTACACTTGCAATTTCCTATAAAATTTAATGTTTTCGACTAATAAAAATTAATATATTGTAATTGTAATTTTTTTATGATATCTGCAACTTGTTCTTAATAGAATGACATAATTATTTTTTAAAAATGATATAATTATTATTTTTAAAAATTAATAATCAAAAAGCTATTGAAAAATTATGCCACAAAAGTCTTCGTACACCTAACAAAAATCTCAGCTTAGCTTTAAATATTGTATTTGTTTCTTACTTTAGTACTTAGTAGGATATCTTTTAGTGTTCACAACAACTTTAAAATGTTTTGGTATAGATTTAATCAGTTTTTTGTAATTTCTGCATTGGTTTTCCTCCATGCTTCTGTTGTTATTGTTTTTACTTTCCATTATGTGTTTATATGTCATGGTTTCTTTTTTTTTAAACCAAATTCTAACCAAATATGTTCTACTAAGGTAAATAAACTGATTGAAGAGGTGTTTTCAGAATTTTGAGGCAGTTCTTGAGACACCATTGGCATACATTGAGAGAAGTGTGCTTGGTGTCACTATCTTGTTAAAAAATGAAGTGATCTCCAATATCCAAATTTTGGGCGGATAATTTAAAATTCCTCTAAAATATTTAAATAGAGCTCATGATTCACAATATCATAAAAAAAAAACCAATTACCTAATTTTAAAGTTGATTTACACCCCCATGCAAGAACTTCTCCACCTCCATGCTGAAGTATGGAGGTGGAGGAGTTCTTGTTCCACATAAATTCATGGGATTAAATTCCTCATTTTTTCATTTACAAACTATTATATGCCCATCAGAACCCAAAATGTTTAATTTTCCGTCATCCCAATCAATTTGCTGTCAATTTTGAATTTTCTGAAACTTAATCCCAAGAATCAAATTGGATCAATGAACCATGGAGATGGAAGTGTTCTTGCGTGGAGGTGTAAAGTGGCCTTAAAATTAGGTAATTCGGTATTTTTTTTATGGTATTGTTAATCATCAGCTCTATTTAAATATTTTCAAATGAAATTTTAAATTATCCGCCGAAAATTTGCATATAGGAGTCTACTTCATTTTTTAACAGGATAATGACGCCAAGCGCTTTGCTCTCAATATACGCCGCTGGTGTCTCTATAACTGTCCAAAATTCTGAAAAACCTCCTCAATCAGTTTATTTAGTCCATTAGAACATATTTGGTGAGAGTTTGATTTTTAAAAAAAGGAAAACATGACACAGTGGCAGCGCGAGACCCGAATTTCATGTGGGCAAGATACATTTCGCGAGGCCTTCTGGTGGTGTAAGAAAATGGTTTAAAAAAAAAACAATTTTTATTCATAAAGAAGAAACCAAACTTTTTACTCATATTTCTTTGGCACATTAAACAATAATGAAAAAAAATTAAAGAAACTTTTAGTTTGACTGAAATTCTTAATGATTGGTTCGTAATTTATATAGATGATACTGCCATAGCTTCAATAGATAAAACTGCCATAGCTGAAAGACATTCCTGACTCATTGTATTTCTTACAGAATTTTTTTTATCAGCTTTGATTTTAAAAAGCTCCTCTATGCATAAGCGGTACTTACGGGTATTGTTGACAAAATTCGAAAGACAATGTAAATATTTGGGGAAATTTCTTTCAAATCGTTCTCTGTGACATATTGGAGCAGATGTTTCATGTCTATAATGGTGTTGGGTAAGTTTGGGATCATATTTTGTGATTCCTCAAATAATTCGTAAGTCACTGCTCTCACCTACTTGCAGGACTGTGTGTAAATCTTGAGAGTTTTTCAGTATTTGCTTTTTTGGAATATTTTTTAACTTGTTTAAATCGTAGAGAAAACCAAAATTTTCAAAATTATTTAAAGACATAAATCTTGAACCCATATTGCTTATCACAGAATCATCATAGTATTAAAAAAGTTTTCAAATCGGTTTTTGACAGATTCTATAGGTTGTCACCGCCTTTATAATCAAGCATTCTTTTCTTTTTGGCTGCCCTTTTATTTGAAAAATCTTTTGGCAAATCATAACTACTTTTTTTATAAACTTACGAGCGTCAGACAAGCATTTTCCGAGTCCAGGTTGTCTCTACTCTTTGATCAAGCTACAAAATGTACGCAAATGTTCAAAAGTAATGTATAAATGGCCTTGTACAGATTGCCCTAATTTGCTTATAGTATTGACACGCGTTAATAGCTCATACCATACATGTAATGATACGATACATTCCAAAACTGAACATTTCCTTTAAAACGGAATCGCGGAGAGTGTCGGATTGTTCCGTTTGGTTCTTTAAGTTTTCTATGATTCCTCGATTCTGCTTTCCAACCTTGTGTCTGATAAAAAGTTTAATAGTAAGCTTTAATTTATCTTTGATAATTTTCCAGCGTTTACTGGAACATGAAAATAGCAACAAAAAATATTCGGAATAAAACAAAACAAAAAAATTTTTTAATTTTTTTTTACCGCTGACGAATTAGCTGCGTCTACCAATTACAGATTCCAGCTATGAAAAATGCCCTGGGGTTTATATTTAATATTCGAGTTTTAACTCCGCTATTTATGCTTACCATATTTGCACCATTGCCGTATCCTTGTCCACGACAGTTCTGAATATCTGAGCTATTTTTCTTCTAGCTCTCCCAGATTTGCATTGGTCAGTTATTCTCCAAGTCGTTTCAGTGACAGTTGATGCGCTACAATATCTTAAGATGACCGACATTTGTTAAATTCTTTTAGTCTCTATTGCAGTCGAGTAATAAAGAATAATATTTTGCCTCTTTTATCCTACAAGTCAATTTACTGGTAACTATGTTTGACATGATTGTGATCAATTCATTTTGAATATCGTGGCTTAGATAATGGTATGCAAGATGTTTATTTTGAATGTGATTTATGTGTTCCCGTAACGTAGGATCATATTTAGATATCAAATTAAGTAAGTCTATGAAGAAGTTTCTAAAATTCTTAGTGTCTTCATCTGTTTTGAGAGATTCTCTGTTACCTCTAAACGCCAGATTATGATAGGCAAAGAAATTTATGATATCAATTAATCTCTCTCAAACAAATTGTACCAATGTTTCTGAGATTCTAGAATTCTCCTTTCGTTTTCTCGGTCTAATGTTTTCCCGTGCCTTCATCCCTTCTCTAATATTATCCATTGGAACATATAGGCCGTATGTTATTTAGTATTCTCATGTCTGTGTAAAATACTACTTAAGTATTTCCAATTACAGCACCCTTCCTGTACCATTTGAGTTTGTGAAATGCCAAATAGTCTGCATGGCAAACAGAGAACCTTATTTTTAAAACTTGAAAAACCAACCAGCGATGACGTTGAGTTTCACCATTATTAAGTGTTCTTGAGAAATGAAAATTGGAAAAGTGTCTATGATCATCATCTTTAGGATAATATTCATCTCTGTTATTTAACTGCTTTGTGGTACCGCTTTGAACTACATCATGACGGGTGAGCATCTGTTATGGGAAACATCCACAACACAGAAATCTCAACGTCAGATTATGATTGGCAAACTTTTGATCCTATTTCTGATTTTCGTCGTTCGGTATCAATAGTTGGTGCATCTGGAGTAACTTCCAAATTCAATGGAGACTCGGATACGGATGAATGTTGTTGAAAAGTCGAAGGAGCCGATTCACATTTGATTCTGTACTGCCAGATTTAGTTTGAGTGAGACATTCCATCATGCATGAACTTTAAACCTGGGGGATACAAATCTTTCCGCTTTTCTTTTTATTTTTGCTACACCAGATTTCCATTTTCTCCCTTTATCCCTATCTCTCTTAGTGCCTACCTAATATGATTGATAACCTATGAAAAATGCCCAGTAACACTATTATTTATTCTCACATCACATACTTTTAAAATTTATAATATGATATAGAAACATGAAGCGAGACTGCGTCTACGTGCGATGTATTAATTAGCTTTCTAATTTTGGGTAGTCCCGACCTATGCCCCGTCTCTTACCGGGGACTCCCCGTGCGATAGCAGCTTAACTCCAGCTAATGTTGCCAGAATAAATATGAACGAATGAGTCAAAACGACAAAGTTGAGAAATTTTTAATAAAAGAAAACGGAAAACAATATTTTCCCCAATTATTTATTCATATGCTTTCATGCACAGATACATAGAAAATCATTTTTAAAAAAGTCGATATATCAATTTTTCGATATCTTATGGCAAAAAAGAGATAGAGTTGAGAATTTCTTATTTGTTAATTATAAAAAAAACCTGTGGCGTGTACTTTTGAAATTTTCTTACTTTTCGTTTAATTTATTTCGGCTTTGAGGCGCGAGGCCCTGTGCACCGCGAGGCCGTGGGCAGTGGCCCACAACGCCCACACCTTACGCCGCCTCTGACATCACATATAAACGCATAATGGGAAGTAAAAACAATAATAACAGAAGTATGGAGGAAAACCGATGCAGATATTACAAAAAACTGATAAAATCTATACCAAAACATTTAAAAGTTATTGTGGACACTAAAAGATATCCTACTACCAAAGTAAGAAAGAAATACAATATTTACAGCTAAGTTGAGATTTTTGTTAGGTGTATGAAGACTTCTGTGGCGTAATTTTTCAATAACTTTTTGATTATTAATTTTTAAAAATGATAGTTATATCATTTTTAAAAAAAATTATGTCATTCTATTAAGAACAAGTTACAGATATCATAAAAAAATTACAATTACATTATATTAATTTTTATAGGTCGATAAAAATATAAATTTTATAGGAAATTGCAAGTGTATGAACACTTTTGGGGTCCACTGTATATATATTTACATTTTATTTTTTCAATACAATTTTTTTCTAGCTACTGTGTTTTTTCATACACTTTTATTTTTAATATTTTTACGATTAAACTTTTTTTTATTAATGTTATCTATATATATAAAGGAGAAAAGCGACTCACTCACTGACTGACTGACTGACTAATCGCGATATCTCCGGAACTATTCAACCTACAGACTTTAAATTTGGTAGACATGTTCCTTTCATAGAGTAGACATCAGCGAAGAACGGATTTTCTGAAATTCGAAACGCAAGGGGCGTTACAGGGGGTTAAGAGGCGTTATAAATAATTGTTTTCATGTTTAAACTACTCGATGTACAATCTTGAAATTGGGTAAGCAGATTCTTTTCATAGAGTAGAGATTCGCTACAAAATGAGTTTGGGGAAAATTGACCCCCAAGTGGCGTTGCGGGGGCTTAGGGGGCGTTATAGAAGATTATTTCCATTTTTAAACTATTTGAAGCACTGTCTTTAAATTTGATAAACAGATTCCTTTAGTAGAATACAGATCAGTTACAAAACGGGTTTTGTGAAAAAAGACCTCTAAGTAGCGTTGCGGGGATTAAGGGGCGTAATAGATAAATATATCCATTTTTAAACTACATCACCTACCTGCTTGAAAATTGGTAGGCACGTTTCTTTCATGGAGTAAATATCCACTTCACAATGGATTTTGTGAAAATTGACCCCTAAGGGGTGTTACGGGGGGGGCGTTATAAATTCCGATTTTTAAGCTATTAGACGTACAGTCATGAAACTTAGTAAGCGCATTCCTCTCATAGGGTAGAGATCCGCTATAAAATGGGTTTCGTGAAAATTGCCCCCAAGTGGCGTTACAAGACTTAAGGGGCATTATAGATAAATATTTCTATTTTTAAACTATTAGACGCACAGTCTTTATATTTGACAAATAGATTCCTTTCATAGAGTAGAGGTCAGCTATAAGATGGGTTTTCTGAAAACAGACCTCTAAGTGGTGTTGCGGGGGATTAAGGGGCGTAATAGGTAAATATTTTCGTTTTTAAACTACTTGAGCTTCCTGCTTGAAAATTGGTAGGAATGTTTCTTTCATGGAATAAATATCCGCTACAAGATGGGTTTTGGGAAAATTGACCGCCAAGGGGTGTTGCAGGGGGTTAAGGGCAGATATAAATAATTATTTCTATTTTTAAACTATTAGACGCGCAGTCTTGAAGTTTTTTAAGCAGATTCCTCTCATAGGATAGAGATACACTACAAAATGGGTTTCGTGAAAATTGACCCCCCAAGTGGTGTTGCGGAGCTTAAAAGGAGTTATTGATAATTATTTCCATTTTTGAACTACTGGATGTACAGTCTTGAAATATGATAATCAGAATCCCTTCATGGATTAATGATCCCCTATATAATGTGTTTGTGAAAATCGACCCCTAGGTGGCTCAAGGGGCGTTATTGATAATTTTTTTTGCATTTTTAATTTATTGGATGCACAGTCTTCAAATTTGGTAAGCAGATTCCTTTCATAGAGTGCAGTTCCCCTACAAAATGGGTTTTGTGAAAACAGACCCCCAAGTGGCGTTGCGAAGGCTCAAGTGGTGTTATAGATATTTATCCCCATTTTAAAACTATTAGGCGTACAGTCTTGAAATTTGATAAAGATTCCTTTCGTAAAGTATAGAACCGCTACAAAATGGGTTTCCCGAATATCAACTACCAAGTTTTATGTCGGGAGATTAAGGGGCGTAATCGATAAATATTTCCATTTTTAAACTATTAGATCTTCCTGCTTGAAAATTGGTAGGCATGTTCCTTTCATGGAATGGAGTTCCTGTAACAAAGAGTAAAACGAAAATTGACCCCTAAGGAGGGTTGCGAAGGGTCAAGAGGAGTTATAGAAAAAAATTCCTGTTTTTAATTGTTAGACCCATATACTTGAAATTTGTTAAGCATGTTTCTTTTGTTGAATAGGGATCCACTAAGAATGTATTTTACGGAAATCAACTCCTGGGGGGTGCAGGGGGTTACTGGGACGTATTGACAAAAAAATTCCTTTTTTCGAACTTCAAGGACTATAATAATGAAATTTGGTTTGCATTTTTCTTTTGTTGAATTGAAATCCGCTAAGAGCTGTTATTATGGAAAAAGGCTCTCAACGGGATTATGGGGATATTAATAATAAAACTTTCGTTTCTTTTTCTATTAGATTTAGACTTGAAATTTGGCTTGCATGTTCAATTTACGGAGTAGAGATCCACCGAAAATTGGTTTTGCGGGAATCCACTTGGTTATAGGAGCAAACATTATTCTATACTTCAATTTTAGAAATTTTTAGAAAATACAAATTAGATCAGTTCTGCCTTTTTTTTTATCAAGAG
Organism: Trichonephila clavata; assembly: GCA_019973975.1. Classification (NCBI taxonomy): domain Eukaryota; kingdom Metazoa; phylum Arthropoda; class Arachnida; order Araneae; family Nephilidae; genus Trichonephila; species Trichonephila clavata. The sequence goes on along the minus strand of BMAO01021177.1, from coordinate 4,611 downwards.
GTGACAGTTACAGGTATGTATATTTTTCAATACAATCTAATTAATAATGCTAATTATTGACTTAAATGTCAATAATTTATATATATGTATATAAACAGTCTAAATTTATTAAACATCGTGAAATACCCAGCGAAGCGGGTGGGTAACAGCTAGTATATATATTTATATGTTATTATTTCTAATATCTTAAAAAAATTATTTTTGACTACTCTTTATTTTAATGTTAAAAATTAATATTTGATTTATACAGATATGCTAATAAAATTTTAAAAAATGAAAAGCTTATTTTGATTGCAAGTTTTATTTCAATAAAAAAAATTAAAAAATTTTTCTTCGGTTTTTTTTTTTTTAAAAATTTTTTGAAGCTTTTTTGATGAAATATTAATAAAACTTTTCAGCTTCTCTCAATTGTTATTCTTTCTATAATTCCCTTCAATCGAATTATGATCTAGTTTTGATGAGCAGCTTGACCACTAGGCCATGGTAGCCTAGTGGTCAAGGTCACCCGCTCGTAGCTGGCATATCATGAGTTTGAGTCTGGTACCGCTGAAGATCCGCCGTGCAAAGGAGGCCGATGCACGTTAAATATGTCGAGGGGTCAAAAGTTATCCCGTTGGAGTGGTGTGGAAGTTAGGAGAAGTGGGTGACAGCTAAGGTGTCGTCCTCATTACATGACCAGGGTTCAAAATTATGAGGACCTTCACCAATAGCGCTCGTGCAGCTTTATAGTGCGATGTATCTCTCTCTCTCTCTCTATTACTTTCTTAAATAATGTTATTAACAATTTTTACATTTGTTTTAAATTAAAATTTGTTGTTTGATATTTGATTATTGGAAATGCTATCTCTACACATTTGTAAGAGGAAGAGAATGACGGAAGGTGGTACATCCCTCCCTAACTGCCACACCACATTCACAATAAAGAGATAAGAGTCAAAATTAAATGTTGCAATCCTTTGCATTCGGTTTTAAATTTATTTATGCAAATACAAAAGCAGCTTTAATGTTATTCTTAAAAATGCAGCTATCTTTCCAATATAAGATTTGGAAATATTTCTAAAAAATTCTATATATATTTTTTTTTTTTCAAAAATTGCCGCAAAAAATATACGTTCGTGTGCTATATGTTTTCTCAAATTTTATTTTTAAAACTAATGGCATTGTAGCTTTTATTATTTAAATACATTTAAAGTTGTTTATTTCATTCTTTAGTTAATAAACTATGTGTATAATTTGAAAATAATTCATTTTTTAAGAGTATTGATGGCAGCGAAAGCTGCATAAAAATTCAAATATGCAATAATTACCGAGCAATTTCCAAGTTAATTGATATTGTCATATTTACTTCATTATTGAATTTTTAATGCAGGAATAATTGTGCTTCAGAATGAGGAAAACTTGCAGTAAGAGCTTGCTACAAGAAAGAAGGAAATTTTTTCTCTCACTTTGGAACACTTATTATCAACAAGAAAAGTGAATACAAATGTTATTGAATTTCATTACTTCAATATTTTCAAAGGAAGATCAAATACAAAAAAAAAAAAAAACAGTATATTAATTAAGAAAGATGGACATCTTGACATTATAATTTCAGACAAAACTTTAATTTCAATCCAGATAGTAAAGATTATTTTAATTAAATTGCAATGAAATCAATTCAATAGTTTGTTTTTCTATATAGGTCAAACTCAAATCGATTTATTTTTTAAAATAGATTTATAGTATAAGTATAGCAATTTTTTGTGTATCTAAATCCAACTTATTGGGATTCTCCATTAACTTCAAGTGTAAGAGAATGTATTCATTACAATTAATTCTGAGCAGTGGCGTACACAGACACACAAGGGGAGGGTTTGAGGGTTCAATTCCCCTCCTTAGACCAACAAGTTTTTAATTTTCGCCATAGAGCTTATGCCTTCGCGCTTAGGTCTACATGTTTTTTAGAATGTACCCCCCCCCCCCCCAAAAGAGGTATATGCACGCCACTGATTCTTAGACTGAATTATAAAACAAATTTAAAAGTATTACACATTTTCTTTTTCAACGTCGTATAAATATTTAGAAAGAATTACAATTACTAAACTGATATCGCCTGAAAAAAATTAAAATTTTCAGGTAAAAGAAATCAAATTTATACTTTAATTTTAGTTTTTTAAATATGTCATTTGTGTATTCCTTTTTCCATAAATTTCAAAAATGTTACTAAAAAGTGAAAAGATATGTACAAAAGGGCGCACACAAGAAAGGGGGGGGGTGTCCTAGGGGTCCGGACCCCGCCTTCCTAGAAAGCTTTTGAGATTTTTTCAGTTGATGATAATCCTGTATGTATATAATGCAAAATTTAATTAAGTACTTGTAATTAACAATTTATTTTATTAATTAATGCTAATTATTACTGTTTTTTGTTAACAAAATTGACAAAATCAGAAGAATCAATTGGTGTTGTCTTGAGGTATGATACAAGTTGAGGAACTTTCTACAATGGACCCCCCCCCCTCCCCTCGAAAATTTTTGTGTGCTCTACTGTATGTACACATTAGATTTTGTTACAAATAATTTTTTTTAATTTACAATGTTTTTGATCTAAATAAAATATAAATTTTTCGAAATTTTTGTTTATTTAAAAATAGCTTTATTGAGGAGTGCATCAAGAGAGAGATTGGTAGAAAATATTATTGCTGTTATTGAAAAAAAAAATGCAACAGAAATATTCATATGTTTAAGTGGGGTTAAAAGGAAAAAAAATATTTTCACATGAAAGAAATATTTAATTCTTTGAGCTTTTTCTTAATTTTAGTTTTTTTTCTTGAATTCAAAGTGAAAATCATTCGTGCTTTTAATCTCTTTTATTATGCTTTAAGTTTATTCAGTATTCTGGTATTTGAATTTTGATAGTTATTACAAAGTAAGAAAGTAATTCCTAGTATGGTAAATACGCCGAAAATAATACTTCTACACGAGTTAAAAAAAAAGAACAATTTTGCTTGTCATTCTGTCCCCACACGAATCTAAGAATATTTTTTCCGGGTACATGGGTTTCTGTGGGAACCCTCAGACCCGTATCTGGCTAGAAAAGTTCTTTAGATGACATTGTGAAGTAGGATTATCATGCGGGAGTGTAAGAGCTTGGCTATTGGAGTCTGTCCCAACATAATTGGTGACTTCTCTTCAAAACTGCCATGTCTTCATTTTTAAGGAGTTGGGAAGGTCACTGGCGGCAATCTATTTTAGACACATTTTTTGACCATTGGTTTTTCCACACCCTGCTGTTTTAGATTTTTCTCATGCGATGTAAGGCCTTCTCGAAACTATAAATCCAGCTACATTCTCTCAGATAAGGATTTATTATTGTCATTGCTAAAAATAGGATGAAAAGCCGTTGGGGAGGGGTTAAACAATTAGCTGCCTCTATATACACTTTCACTTTATACACTTTACACTTTTCACACTATACACTTTCCTTCTCCTTTGGCGGAAGAAACGTCCCAACATCTCAAACGAGTACTGCATCATATTATTCTCCTTGCAGGATTTGACCCTTAGAATAAAACGACCCTTCTCTATTGTTCAAGCAAAAGCTGCTCGCCGGACCCCTTTTCCTTCTCTGATAAGGATCTTTAGCTAACCGTTCCATCCGTTCACTGTACGCATTCTCTTTCCGACAAACAACGACCTTTGCAGCTGGCACATAATAAAATAAAAAACCATCCCATTTTGGGCCGTGGGTAGCCTAGTGGTTAGAACATCGGACTCCAGACCCAAGGGCCTGGGTTCGATGCCCGATGCCACTAAATACCACCGAGTATAGACGGAGTACGTGCTCGTTAAATCAGTGGGTCCGAAAGTCTTGTGGGCGGTCGCAGCAGAAACCACGAGTGCAGGGGGCTGGAAAATATTTCCCTCGCCTTCAGTTCCAAGCCAAAATTGTGGAGGTGGAGATAGGTGGTGTCGCCATCTATCGTTGAGAAGTCCAACCTGTCTCACAGGCAATGGCAACTTTCATTTCTTCCCTGCGGGAAGGACACGACAATAACAACAACAAAAACCATCCCATGCCCGTTTTTTCTCCCCCCCCCAAAGAGAGTGTTGAACGGTAGAACGGTAGAATGGTTGATGGGGCACATATCTCAGATGAGGTCTTAATTCCCTATCTTGAGTATTGTTGAGCATTGTTAAATACTCTTGCCATGATTGGTAGGTGGTGGGAAAAATAAAAATGAGAGGAAAATTTAAGAAAACAGTTAAAGCCATAAAAAACATTAGATTGCGACCTATGGAAATAATTAAAATTAGAAGAAATGCTGGAGCTCTTATTGTTTGCGATTGGGTGTGTAGTGACTAGTGGGGAGATATCTGTGTCGGCCGCGGCTACCTCCGAGACCGAAGGTTAGCGTTTGGTCAACTTAGTCTTGAATGAAGGAATAGCAAGCACAGCGACTGGGAGAACCCGGCACCATGCCATCACCTCCTAGATATACAGAAGGCCTGGTGACTCCAACGTGATACGCTTGTGACGTCACACATAGTAGGGATAGAAAACCTGCTTGAATTCAAGTTAGATCAGTTGCCTACGCCATTTTGGTGCTTGTCTCTGTGTGGATACCTGCTTGT